>PVJI01023057.1:12039-24437 GCA_004026765.1 Micronycteris hirsuta
GGTGAAAATTAAAGTACTCTTGTATGTCAACCTTTTAGAGCTGTTAATGATTTGTAGTTTTTTCTACTGATTGTAAAAAGAAACCTCTTAAAACTAAAGGAGATTTTTCTGTGGTAGTTCAGTCAGTGGGAGAGAGAAAAGATTCCTGACTGGGCCCCAGCATTCTGAAAAAGAGTGTCGAACTCGTTCATTTGTGCCTTACCGTCCCTCCTCGGATCTCTGGTCTTCTGCAGGGCCACACCAGCCAGGGCCTAGTTTCCTGTGAGCATGCAAAATGAGGGCAGGCCTACTAAGATAAAAATGATTTGCCAGAGAAGCAATGCACAATGGCAGGGTTAGGAGCTCTAAATTATGATGTGCAGAATTTTACTAAAATGAATAATTTTTCATATTTTAAATTCATAAACAGATTTGTTCTAGAAATCCAATTACTTTGGAAAATAAAATATATCATTACATCTCCCTGTTGTTTTCCTAGCCAACTAATTTTAGTTAATTTCTAGTGAGTTATTGTCAGAAGGCATTTCAAGTATATACTTATTCTTTCTGAAGTATGTTCACTCAAAAAGTACCCTGCAACCCAAAACACAAATTCAAAAGAACATAAGCACCTCTATGTCCATTGCAGTGTTATTTACAATAGCCAAAATCTGGAAGCAGCCCAAGTGTCCATCAGTAGATGAGTGGATAAAACAACTATGGGACATTTACACAATGGAATACTACTGGCCATAAAAAGGAAGAATATTTGACTCTTTGTGATAGTATGGATGGACCTGGAGAACATTATGCTAAGTGAAATAAGTCAGTCAAAGAAAGACAAGTACCATATGATTTTACTCATATGTGCAATCTAATGAACAAACTGAACTAAAAAGCAAAATAGAGACAGATTCACAGAGAACAGGTTGACAGCTATGGGGGGGAGGTTGGGGATGGAGGGATGGAGCAAAAAGGAAAAAGGATTCATGAACATGGACAACAATGTGGTGACTGTGGGGGGCGGGGTGTAAGGAGGATAAATGGTAATTGAAAAAAGACAATAAAAACTTTAAAATAAAGACATAAATAACTTTTCTATGCCAAAAAATATACCTTTCAAAAAAATCCACAAAAATTATGTTGCTCTCATAATTTCTTGTTACTATTTTTGTTTTATTATTTTACAGCAGTTCTTCAATTAGGGTTCATCTGTTCAGACTTGCACAAAAGCTGACAGCAAATAACATTTCATGGAAATACTAAAGTAACAAATGTGAAAAGTGCTCATTTACACAGGTTTTGGTTTCAGGGACAGGCAAGAATTTCATGACCTTTTGGCTTTGTACAATAGCATCTGTGGACAATTACTGGAATTGGACCCTAGCAGCTTGGTGGCTGCTTGGAGGCATTTAACCTTAGAAGGTATCAGGTACACAGGGTGCCTGTAAATGAGAGCAGTGGTGTATAGGTTGGTTTTTCTACTTTTGTTTTTCTTGGCTCATGTGTTAATTGTTCATTATAATCCATCGCCTTAGTACTAAAGTTCTGTTTGGTTTTAGTTTTATACCAGTCAATCTTTGATAATCAGTCTTGATACTTTAAAAGAAAACTTCAGTAATGTCTTTTGCAGCAAGGTAATTTACCCCTAAAATAGTCCCTGAAAAAAACCATTTACTGTTCCCATATCTACATTAAATACAACTTCTTCAAAATGTTTTTAATTCTAGAACTATACTTTAAAGTATATTCTAACTAGGCCTGGCTAGTATAGTTCAGTGGATTGAGCACCAGCCTGCAAACCCAAAAGCTGCCAGTTCAATTTCTGGTCAGGGCATATGTGGGCCAGGTCCCCTCTTGGGGGCATGCAAGAGGCAAGCAATTAATATTTTTCTCCCTCTTTTTCTCTCTCCCTTCTCCTCTCTCTGAAAAGAGGAGAATACGTTTTTTAAAAAGTATATTCTAACTAACTGTTTCTTGTCATGTAGCCTCAACTTAGCAAAGCAAGATATCCAACTTTTTCTCAACAGGAACAAACAGTGAAGTAAGAAAGACAGATGTATTTGAATATTGGCTACTGATTGTTATCATAAAAGTATAGTGACTGACTTCATAGGAGACTACAGAACATTTGCAACTTGATGGCAATGTTGATGACACTTGTTCAGGAGAATCTAGTAAAACTCAGAAAGAACAGAAGAAAAACACATAGGACTTGAGTTATGATTTTCTCCCTCCCTTGCACCTCCCAGGTCAGCTTGACAGAAGCTCCATTCTCATTGGCCAAGACTATCGGGCCTCCTCTCCCCTGAGCTCCCAATCAAAGGTTAATGCATCTCAGCAGGATGGTGCGCCACCAGCATTTCTCCTCTGCTCCAACTCCAACAGGAAAACTTCCTGGAGAGTGCAGCCAAGGAGTTGGGGGACCCATCACTCCATTCAGTACACACCCATAGAATAGAGACTCCACCCCAGACGTGGCAGGCCAAGAATACGAGGGCCCCAGTGGCCCCAGTTCCAGCTCACACAAAAGGCAGAGTTTCCATGCCAAGATAGGCAAGTCAAGAAGATCAGAGGCTTCTTCCCCACTTGGCACCCAGAGAAGTGCTTCAGAGACCTTTTTTTTCAGGGGTAGAGGTTATTCATAAGAAAAGAAAGCTCTAAGATTTCCCCAAAGCAACTGGTTTTCTTTGACAGACGGTGGGAAAGTTCAAGCCTAAGGGTGCTCTGGGAAACAGTAGCACCTCTCAACAAAAGGCAACAGTTAAACCATAGGCCAGCTAGTTCACCAGAGAGAACCAAAAAAGTGACGGCTAATAAACGCCGAATATATTGAAGTTAGAAAAACTTTTAAAGTCTGGCCTCAAAAAGTAGTCCTACCTGAATTTAACTGGAACAGACTGAAGAACAATTCATGGAATGCAGTGTTGAAAACAATGGAGGAATTAGCCAGTAGTAATTCATAAAGCCTACAAGTTGGATGTGATGCCAAATGAGGTAGACAGTTTAACAGAGAGACTGGGGGAAACACAAATGCAGCCCTTCTAAAACCACTGTCATCCAAACAGGACTGTGCGTGCCCACAGCACTGCCCTCCAAGAAGTAGTACCACATAGTGGGAGAAAAAACGAACTTCACTAGAATAATTTAATCAAGATTTCTCTCCCCTCTCCCTCATCACACACACACACACACACACACACGTGTGCATATGCACACCACAAACAACAAAAATCTGCCCCAGAGGACAGGAAGGGAAATCAGTATCCACAGTCCCAATACATTACTTACTATGTCCAGTTTTCAACAAAAAATTATGAGACATGCAAAGAAACAGGTAAACGTGGGTCATATATAGAACAAAATAAACTGCCTGTGGGAGGAACCAGATGTCAGATGAACAGACACAGACTTCAAAGTGTCCATTACAAATCTATTCAAAGAACTCAAGGAAATAATGCATAAAAATGTAGAGGAATTTATGATGAAATGCCCCATCAAATAAATAATATCAAGAAAGAGATAGAAATTATAAAAATGAACTAAATAAAATTCTGCTTGAAAAGTAGAATAACTGAAATGAAAACTTATTAGTGGGGCTCAGTGACAGCATTGAGATGATGGAAGAAATAACCAGCAAAGTTGAAGATACACTGATAGAGAATATACTCAGAAGAGAAAAACATAATAAAAAATATAATCAGAGAGAAAAATAGAATGAAGAAAAATGAAGTCTCAGAGAAATATGGGACACCTTTATGTATACTTTCAAGTAATGAGAGTATCAGGATGAGAGAAAAAAGTAAAAGGAGAAAAAATATTAGAAGAAATAATGGCTGAAAATTTCCCAAATATGATGAAAAAACATTAACCTACACATCCAAGAAGCCCAACAAATTCTAAGTAGGTAAATTCAGAGATACAGAGTCTAACATATCACAACAAAGATGCTGAAAGACAAACACAAAAGAAAATCTTGAAAGCAGCAAGAGTAAAATGTCTCATCATATACAAAGAAATCCCAATAAGAGCAACACTTGACTTCTCAGGAGAAACCGTGAAGGCCAGAAGCCAGTGGAATGACATATTCAAAGTGCTGAAAGGAAAAACAAAAACCTGTCAACCAAGAATCATATCCAGCAAAAAATGTCATTCAAAAATAAAGTTGAAATAAAGATATTCCCAGACAAACAAAGCCTGAAAGAATTCACTGTTTGCAGACCCACCTTACAAGAAAACTTCAAAAGAAATCATTCAAGCTGAAAGCAAGTAAACCCAGATGGAAATATGAATCTACATTAAAAAAAAAAAAACACCAAAGATATGGATAAGAGCAATAATGTAATTATAAAAGTATATTACAGTATAAATGCATGTTTCTTCTTTCTTCTCTGATTTGCAAGGCAATTGTGTACAAATAAGTATGGAATTGTGTTGTTGGACCTGCCACAGACAGAAATATATTTGGCAATAATAGTACAAAGGAACTGGGTTGGAGCAAAGTACTGGAGTAAGAAAATGACACCAGATGGTAAATTAAACCAATAGGAACTAATAAAGAATATCAAAATGGTAAATAAGAATTTATATATAATTTCCAGTCAAGATGGCAGCATAGGCAGACATGGCTCACCTCTTCACACAACCACATCAAAATAACAACTAAAATATAGAACAATCATCACTCAGGAACATCAGAAATCAAGCTGAATGGAAGTCTCACAAGTACTAAATCGAGTTGAATGTAAGTCTGACAACTATGGAATTAAAAAAAACACATCCATCCAGACTGGTAGGAGGGGCACAGACACAGAACGGGCTGGTCCCACACCAATGTGGATAAAAATTTGGGAGGGTTTTCTCAGGAGAGAGGAGTCCCAGACCTATACCAGGCTCCCCAGCCCAGGATTCCAGTGCCAGGAAGGTAAGTCCCCACAACTTTTGGCTGCAAAACCAGTGGTGACTAGTTCGGTGGAAGAAATTTCTGGAGCCCCAAGCAGTACCTCTTAAAGAACCCACACACAGACTCACCTACTCAGACTCACTCCCTCTGAGTTCCAGCACCAGGGTAGCAGCTTGAAAGTCACCAGTGGTATACAGGGAGGAACTGAAGTGTCTGGCATCAAGGCGAGGCAAGGCCGTTGTCCCTTTGCTAAACCCTCCCCTCATAGAGCCAGTAAGCTGGTGCCATATCTGAGACTCCATCAACCTCACTAACACTATTTGACCCACCTTGGAGATTCCCAGAGGCTCTGCCCCACACAAATTACAGGCCCACTCGAGCTGCTTTTCTACAAGAATGGCTGGTCTTGGCCCCTAAATCAAAAAAGCAACAGCTGGCTTCATTGAGTCCTAGGCAGCCAGATTAGATTAATAGCTTGGCTTCACCTGGGAATCTCAAAGCCCAGCACAAGTAGCAGCCATTTCAGATTGCTTTGGGACTCAGGCAGGGTGGTCCCAGACAAAACACAAGGGGGGGCTGACCTTGGCCTGTACCACCCGGGAAACCTCAGGGCCAGTGCACCCAATGGACAGCTACAGACCACATTGGAGTACCACCACCCTGCCTCTGCACAGCTGATCCTCCACAGATGGAGGAGATTGGTGGTCAGTGGTCACAGCCAGTCATTGCAGCTGACTGGCCTGAGTAAATCTCTCCCATTGATCTGCCAACAGCAACCAAGGCTCAACTACCAGAGGAAGGTGTACTCATCCCACACAAACGGTGCACCTCAAGTACCCAGCTTGGGTGATAGGGCAGGCTGTGCCACTGGACCCTACAGGACACCTATTACATTAGGCCACACTACCAAGACATGGAGTCAAAGCAGCTCTACCTAATACATAGAAACAAACACAGGGAGGCTGCCAAAATGAGAAGACAAAGAAATATGGTATAAACGAAAAAACAGATCAAAACTCCAGAAAAAGACCTACACAAAATGGAGATAAGCAATCTATCAGATGCAGAGTTCAAAACACTGCTTATAACAGTGCTGAAGGAACTTAGTGAGGACCTCAGCAGCATAAAAAATACCCAATTAGAAATGAAGGATACACTAATTGAAATAAAGAATAATTTACAGGGAAACAACAGTACAGTGGGTCAAGTTGAGAATCAAATCAATGACTTGGAACATAAGGGAGCAAAAAACAACCAATCAGAACGACAAGAAGAAAAAAGAATTAAAAAAATGAGTATAGCATAAACAGCCTCTGGGACAAATTCAAAGTCCACATTTGCATCACAGGGGTGCCAGAAGGAGAAAAGAAAGAACAAGAAATTGGAAATCTATCTGAAAAAATAGTGAAAGAAAACTTCTCTAATTTGGTGAAGGAAATAGACATGCAAGTCCAGGAAGCACAGAAAGTCCCAATTATGACGGATGCAAAGAGGCCCACACCAGAACACATCATAATTAAAAGGCCAAAGATAAAGAGAGACCTTAAAAGCAGCAAGAGAAAAGAAGTTAGTCACCAGATGGTTGCCAAATGGGAGGGGGGTGTGGGAGAATGGGTGATCAGGTGAGGGGGTTGAGGAGTACAAATAGATAGTTGCAGAATGGCCAAGGGGATGTGACGTATAGGAAATGAAGTAGCCAAAGAACTTATATGCATGACCCTTGGACATGAACAATGGTGGGGGGATTACCTGAGGGAGGGGGTTTCCTCGGTGGAGTGGGGCAAAAGAGGAAAAATCAGGACAATTGTAATAGCATAAGCAATAAAATATAATTTTTAAAAAAGAAAAAAGAATTTAAATATAATAAGTGCTATACATATAAACTTTCTGTCCTTCCTTAGCTTCTTTAACAGACATACAATTACATAAGGTGACTTTATTATTAAATACATAATTATGACACTATATTACTGGGTTTGTAGTACATCAAAATTCAGTATGTATAACAATATCGCAAAAAGAGGGGAGGAGGGAATGGAGTAATATCTCGATATCTCAATGGCATTAAGTTAGCGGAAACCTGAAACTGATTGATCTGTTATTATGTATATGGTGAGCCCTAGAGCAACCACTAAGAAAAACTCAAATGGCCACAGTAAAAAAGAAAAAATGAGTTAAAAAAACTTTATGAGAAAAAAATGAGTCATGAGTATGGAGTTGACTAATGACACCCCCCCCTCGAGTCATGTCCACCTGGAACCTCAGAACGCAATCTTATGTGTAAATAGGGTCTTTGGAGATGCAGTCGAGTTGAAATCATACTGGATTAGGGTGGGCCTAAAAAATCCAATGAATGAGGTTCTTCTAAGAAGCCATATGAGGAAGACCACATGACACCAGAAACAGATGTTGGGGTGATGCTGCTCTAAGCCAAAACCTTTGGGGAGTCCCCAGAATTGAGAAGGGCATGTGGAAGGATTCTTCTCTCGAGCATTCGGGGGAGGCTCTGTACTGCTGACACCTTGATTTCAAATTCTGAACCTCCAGAACTGTGAGCACATACGTTTCTGGTGTTTTAAGTCACAGAATTTGTGATGATTTTTCATAACATCTCTAGGAAGTTAATATACCAACCTTGAGTTACTAGGATGAATTTTTGTTGCTCTTCTGACTCATTATTCTATCCATTATTGAAAGTGGGGTATTGAAGTTTCCATTATTGAATTGTATATATTTCTCCCTTCAGTCTGGCCCATTTTTGCTTCATGTATTTTGGGGCTCTGCCGTTAGTGCATATGTTTATCATTATGTCTTCATGATGGGTGGAAACTTTTATCATTATATTGTAAAATGCCTCTCTATTTCTAATAACATTTTTGTTTGCTTAAAAGTCTAATGGTTTGCCATTACTATAACCATTCTGGATCTCTTATGCTTGCTGTTTGCATGGTGTATCTTCTTGGATCTTTTTATTTTCAACCTGTTTGTGTTTTTGAATCTAAAGAATGTTTTATGTAGTCAGCATACAATTTATCCAGTCTAGCCATCATTCTCTTGATTGTTCAATCTATTCTCTATTCTGCTTAAACATATTCAGTTCTTAGTTGTAGGTTTTGCATTTCTCAGTATTAGAATTTTGAATTGATTAAAAAAACATATTCTGGTTCTCGTGAAACTCTCCATCTTAACTCATTGAGGCTATTTTTAAGTCCATCTCTGATAACACTAATAACCGGGTCATCTATGAATCTAGTTCCCTTACATTTTTGCTCATGGTTCTGCCCTTCGGCATTCGTTGTGATGTCTAACTTAATGCTAGATATTGTATATCATACAGTGCAGTCTCTGGATGTTATCTTTAAATAGAGAGGGATCACCCTACTCCCTGGTAGGAAGATAGTGACAGGCAGATCACATTAATCCAATGTACAATTCAGTGGATGTGAAACTGGGTTGCAATTTTTGTAAGGCTTAATTTACCCTGATTCTCTGCTGTTCCTAGGGTGTAGCTCTCAGAGTTCTGAGACTCTGGGGTATGCACTAGGGCCTCTTTCTCTTCATGGTTCCTGAAATCCAGTTTTCGTCTCTTCAATACCATGATGCAATATGCAAGTGTATTAACAAAATACCTTCGCTTTGGCCTCCAGCAGATTTCTGCCCCACCCCCATTTTAACCCTTTCTTCTCTGAGCAGCCCAAGAGTTCAGCCAGTTCTCAAGGTGGAAAACCAGAAGAGTGCCAGACTCACTTCTCTGAACCTTGCCTTATTGGGATCTTGGGTCTCCCAAGAGCTGGTTGATTTGGTGATTCTAAACTCTCTCCAGTCCCATGTGGTTGCCATAATTTTGTTTGCTTCTCTGATTCTTAGCAGTAACTCTCTTCCCAGGCCTTCTACCGAGGTTAGTGTCAAAAACTGGAAAATGCCATAAAGGAAGAAGTAGCTGCAGAATGTTTGCTTACTTTTGTGGTTACCATCTGTGTTGAGACTCCCCAAGACAATGCGCAAGTTCAGCAATTCAGTAGGAGCACTCACAGGACTCATGGCTATGATTTACTACAGCAAAACAAAGCAAAATCAGCAAAGGTAAAAAGTGCATGAGGTGAAATCCAGGAAAAACCAGGCACAAGCTTCCAAGAATCCTTTCTCTGCAGAATCACACAAGATGCACTTAATTTCTTCAATGCTGAATTGTGACAACCTATGTAAGATGCTGTCTGCCGAGAACACTCCTTAGAGACCTAACAGTCAGGGTTTGTACTGGGCGCTAGCCAAACAGGTATCCTCT
Organism: Micronycteris hirsuta; assembly: GCA_004026765.1. NCBI lineage: Eukaryota > Metazoa > Chordata > Mammalia > Chiroptera > Phyllostomidae > Micronycteris > Micronycteris hirsuta. The sequence continues at coordinate 21,207 of PVJI01023057.1, forward strand.
GCCCAGCACGTACATACTTACATATCCCAGAAGGAAAGGAGTTGTTCGGCATACACCGTGCTGTTTGTATAAGGTTAATGCATGAGTAAAGTGCTTCATCATTCAGGGAACGGTGGGAACATTCCTGTAATCCAAGTTCCCACTTGCCTGACCTAAGGTCGACCTTGCAGGGCTTGGGCTTTCTAATAAGGATGGAGTCTCAGGCCTGCTACTGACTCTTGTCTGCACACCTTCTCTCTGGGATTTTGGCTCACAGAATTCTAGTGGCCTGAAAGTTCTTCAATGACTTGAGTTTTAAAAAATTTTACCCACTGTTCCTTGTTCTCCTTGATGAGTGTTGCCTGCAGTAGAAGTGTCCAGTTATTTCTCCCTCTCCACTGGACATCTGAAAAACTGAAGAACTTCAGACTTAAAGTAGCTTTTTCTCCTCTTCTTAAAGTGTTTTTTTTTTAACTAGCAGGCATATAAGGGATCATTTTTATCCATTCAGGAAAGGGATGACTTAAGCCTGTGCTGAATTCTGTGTGTGTGGCGGGGGTGGGGAGGGGGGGGACAGTTGGCAGGGCAGAATATACCTCCAATTCATTTACTTTGGTGGAACTTTTTCGGGTCCTGGATCAAAGCATGGTAGTTTTCTAAGCCCTCCTTCATGACTTGGCAGGCACTAATTAGTATCTAATTTTGTCCTCCTAACCTTTCAGGGGTGGTTAAAAAGCACTGCTTATCCTTTAGGAGCTTTTTCTAGAATCAGCCAATACCCCCAGTAAAATACAACCCCAGTGTTTGGTTTGTCTCTCTAGATTTTCGTATTTCAAAAAAATTGTGTTCAGATTACCTAGTTGTCCATGGAAATGTTGGTGTTAATTACCTAACCTGCCATTACCGGAAGCAGTGTTTCCCCTCTATCTTCTCACAGTATAAAATATGTTCCTTAGACGCATGAGTTTGAAAAAAAGCACGGTTACACAGGGAAGACAAATCTAAACCCAGACTCACAGTGACTATTTTATGAGGACAAGTAGCTGCCTCTCCATGAGAAAAGAGATTTGATATGATAAATCTGCCACTAAACAACTATTCGGTCACCCTAGGGCACGATACCTTAGGGTTGGTCCCTCCCGCTGGCAGTGGCAGAAATCAGAGCAGCCTGATGAAAGGAAGGCCGTGTTGTTGAAGTCCATGTACGGCCGATCTTTCCAGTACAGCTACTTTATTCATAAGCTGATTGAACAAGAACTGGGGTATCAAAAAGAGATCTATGGCCATCCTTAGCATCATACTGACCACCTGCTTTGGTAGCTCCTTCACAATGGAACCTTTGTTTAGCATGTATGTGGGAAACAACTATTCTAACAATCTCAGCCCACACATTTAGCTCCCAAATTTTTTCACTCATCCTCCACGCTTATTATATCCATTCTTGCACCACCCAGCCAACCATGTGTCACTTGATTTGTACCTTGGAATATCTCACTTTCTGTACAGAGCAGACAACAAGAAGTACTGCACGAATTTACTGTTACTGCAGAGTTGTTTTCCTTCCTGTCCTCCCCGACCATTGCTCAGTGGCGTAGCAGAACCTCAGTGGACATCCAGCTAGTACCAGCATGCCGTGTCATACAGCCTGTATAACCAGACTGCGTTTTTAACTCCTAAGCGAACTCGGAAGTAAAACATTCTCTCCTTTCTAAGTATGGTTCATTGGTCTGCTTGTTTGCTTGTTTTCTCCTTCTTTCAAACATATCCTGCCACATTAAATTCAACTTGATGGATGTAAATGAATAGAAACAAAATTCTGTATCAGAGTGGATTTAGAAGAAACAGTGGTGACATACTGTTCCAGAGGGTTACGTTTCAAGAGATTTATAGAAGAAAATATTAGTAAAAACCATAAAGCACAAGGGGTAAGACGTTAGTAGAAGAATCTTGACTGAATTAAGAGAGTAAAAGTTTTAAATAAATGCACTCTAGGCCTTCATTAGGTTGTAGTGGACCTGGGAAACGAAAGCTAAATATACCTGTATGTAGCTTCTATTAAAAGGAAGCAAGAAGTGAGAATGCATAGTGTTGAAGTTAGGGCGTTTCTACCTTATGATCTCACAAGTCTACATACCACTAATGTGCACCATAGATACACAGAAGAAAACATTAAAGAAAATAAAAAATAAATGTCAAATAGCCCAGAGAAAGTTTATGCTACTCATGACTTTAAATTTATAAAAAGAAGATACTCTATAATTTACTTCTCAAAAACTTTGATGCACATACTGTAAAGAACTCAAGTAGGGACTTCCGCCAAGATGGCAGAGTAGGTGGATGCACTGCACCGCCGCTCACAACCAGAGAGTTTAAACAACGAACTCAATAGCGAAAAATAAACAACCAGAACGGACAGAATCGAACTGAAGGGAAGTCCAACACCCAGGAAGTTGGGGAGGACGTACATCCAGGCCGGTAAGCGGGACAGAACCGAGCGGAGGAGCAGAGTGAGAGGCAGTTTGCCCGGAGGAACTCACCCTGCGAGCGCCTAAACAAAACATGACCCCGAGCAACGGGTGAACCTCGCAGGCCGGCGGCGTAACTGGAGAGGCCAGTGGGAACCAGCAGGGCCGAGACTGGCAGAAAAGGCAGTGGGGAACTGGGGAGCAGAGGGTGATAGGGAGTGGCGGTGAACGGCAGATGCCATTGCTCCCTCCCAGGCCCCACCCCCAGAGGAAACGTCACAAAAAAGCAACCCAGGTTACCAGGCACCGACAAACACCTAAGACTCCAACAGGTGTGCCAAGATAAAAAAGAATAAAAATGGCCAAAATGAAAGATCAGAACAAATTACAACTAACAGACGAAGAGATAGCCAAATTAACAGATGCCCAGTTTAAAACACTGGTAATCAGGATGCTCACAAAACTGGAAGAAATAGTTGAACATATGAACAACATGATAAAGATAACGGAGGAAGATTTACAGGGAACCAATAGGGAAAAAAAGGAAGCTGGGACTCAAACCAATGGGGTGGGCCAGAAGGGAGAAATAAGAATTCAAAAAAATGAGGAGGGACTCAGGAACCTCAGAGACATTTGTAAACGACCCAACATCTGGATCATAGGGCTGCCAGAAGGACAAGAGGAAGACCAAGAAATTGAACGTATTTTTGAACAGATAATGAACGAGAACTTCCCAAATCTGGCAAAGGAAATAGGCTTCCTGGAAATCCAAGAAGCTCAGAGAACC
>PVJI01023058.1:0-24239 GCA_004026765.1 Micronycteris hirsuta
GTAGATGGATACATCCAATTATCAAAGTTAATAAAACTGAAACTTTAAAATTGGTGTTTTTTATTTCTCCTTTTTACTTCAAGTAAGATGCAGATATGCAAAAGCACATGCTATGAACCCTTTCATGCATAATGATAATACACATATACCCGTCTATTTACATCAGCCCCGACCTTGGCACTGGGGACATTTTGGACTGTATGAGTCTTTGCTGAGGAGTGGGGGAAAGGGCTGCCCTGTGCATTGTGGGATGTTTAGAAGCATCCCTGGTTTCCTTCCACCCACTCGATGTCAGTAGCATCCTCCAGCTGTGACAACCAAAAATTCCTTCAGCTGTTGCCAAATATCTCCTAGGAAGGGGGTGGGAGGACCAATCTGGTTGAGGACCTCTGGTCCATATATACACATATCCAAGAAATGGTATATATTTTTATTTTTGTACTGTTGACACTATTACAAAAGTCCTCCATTCCCTCCTGCCATTGCCCACCCCCACCCAGTCCTCACCCTCTTCCCCCCAACCCTCCCCACACTGTTGTCTGTGTCCATGGAAGAAATGGTATCTGAAACAATGTTTACCAAAGTGACCATAGTGGTTACTTTTGGGTAGTGGAAATGCAAATAACTCACCTCCTTTTTTTGTAAATGAACATATGTATATTATCATTATGCCTGAATGGGTTTATAATGTATATGCTTTTTCAGGCCTATTTTTTATTTTTTATTGAGGTAAAAAAATCACAAATCTTAAAAGCTCAGTTTGATTACGGTTAATAATAATACATACATGTATAATCAGTATATATCTTTTTTATCCAAAGCTATTTTAAAAGCTAAATGTCTTTAAAACTAACACTATCTCTTACAGGTAAATTCAGACTCAGTCCACCTTTCTGTTATTCTTTTGTCCCCACCTGACCTCTGCCCACGTCTCACTGGACAAGGATGACTATGACCAGGACCGGATGAGTGTGACCAGGATTCAGCAGGACTGGAGCTGAAGCTGCGAATCCTCACAGCAACTGGAAGTGGCAAAATCCAGGGAACAAAGCCAGGGACAGTGCAGCTCAGACACACACCTGGAGACAGAGAGAAGGTCAGGCATGTCCCAAAGGAAGAGGGCTCGGAAGTGGGTTATGAAGTTGGAATTTGCAGCTGTGGTCTAGGAGGTAAGAACAATTTAGGAATAAATGAGGCAGAGAGAGGATGGCCTGATGGGGCAGAGAGAGAGAGTGACCCACAGTGAATTGCTTAGAACTATTGTTAACGGTGAAGTTCATTCTTTTACGAGGCACCTGACTACTTAGAAAAATGAATGATTTGTAACCAATAGGAAAGAACCGTTGAGAGAAGGCAGGCCCCTGACTTGAGCCTGGGCCTTCTGTGGCCACACAGCACCACTCAGGTGCTCTGGTTCTGCTCGGCCTTGCCTGTAATTCCATTCTCGTGTGCCCAGCCAGCTTCTAACCTTTTATGTTCATTGCACATCTTTGCTCTAAGCTCACGCCTGAGCCATCAGGATAGTCGTGAGCTTCCTGACTCATAATGCGGGGCTCCTTACAACAGGTCTGTCTTCTCCTCTGGCACTTTCCCCCTCGGGTCCTTTCCAATATCATTCTGTCTGTCCATCTTACTCCTGGAACCTACCCATATCAAATCGAATGAAAATACAGCCTATGACAGAGCCAGTGCACCATGAAGGCCATCCATATATAATTTAGTAAATATTTACTGAATAAATAGGTCCAGGAAACCTAAAGCTAGCAAGCAAATTTCCAGTTCATTAGATGAGGAAATGTGGTAAATAAAAGGACCACAGCAAAGATTGTTGATTTTGGATATATTATTTTGGCTATAATACGAGTTCTTAAAAGACGAGCAGTAAGTTGGAATATTATAATTTCTGAAGACAGTGACCTTTGTTCTTTATCTTCAGACCCCATAATAGTTACTACAATCAGTTGGACATAATACAAACACAATGAAATTTTCATTTCTTATAATCATCTACAAGGCAAATTTACATAAATGGTTCTGAAAATGTAATCTTTTGTTTCTTATCAAACTTACCCAAATAATCACATGGAATCACAAAATGAATCTCTAATTCTCTGTTCATTTCCAGTGATCAACATGAACAAGTTTTAATTAGGCAATTTCTCATTTGCAGATGTTTCAAATGTTTATTTCATTAACTCAAATGGTTTTATCTAGCTGATATATTTTATAAAAGTGTTATTTTTAGCAGCAAATAGGAATTTGGTAATAGTTTACTATAGTGGTTCCAAAATTAATTTAAAAGTCAATCTAAAAAGACATTTAAATTTACTACATTTTCTGTTTTCAATAAACGCAAACTTCTTAATAACTGATTCAAAAATAATGTTGTTAAACTAGTAAATGCTTGTATTTTCTTACTCCAATTTTAAAATAATCATTTTTTCTTTTCTCCTTCCTATCAAAATCAAAAACATTTTTTTAAGTTTTTAAAAATAAAAACTGTATTTTTTACTTACTGAATACTTTATCATCAAAGTTACATGCAAAGAAAATACTATCAGAGGTTTACAATAAATATGATTCTGCACTAAGGCATTATTTGGAATCTTAAAAAATAAGCCTTTCACATCTCACAAGAAACAGAATCAAAAATATGTATGGAAATCTTTTTTTTTTCAAAAATGAGAACTCGGTTATGAAGTAGATGAATATAAATGCTAATTCATATGTGAAGCTTTTGCTTTTTAAAATCTCATCGACTACTGAGTATTTAGGAAACATGATTTAATATTTCTTGAAAGATAATTTAATATTTTGTGAATTATGTGCTTTAAATGGACTAGGTATTTGTATGTATTCGCTCTTTATCATATTAAAGCAAAGTAAATCACCATGCCCTTCAAAATAATTTTTTGCTCCATTAAATCCCAACTAAATGGAATGATTGCTGTTTAGAGAACATTTTTTTTCTATGAAAATACATGGAAACCCTAAAATTCAAATGCTATCATTTATCCTGGCCAAACTTTTAACTCTAAGCTCTATGCATTTCTGAACTCTAAAATGTCCTAATATAATTAATATTACCAAAATTCAGATCATAAAATTCCAAAAGAAAATCTAATTACTGCCAAAAAAAAAAATTCTAAAATGAGGTATAGCCAGGAAGATATGATCTCGGAGAACTGAAAGGTCAAGCCACTTGATCTTCTAAATGGTTACATACTTTTGAGGGGGGAAAGTATTCCATCTAAGGACAAGACAATAATCACACTTGGACACTTCTCTATGTTGCTAATACAAGTAAGTATTTAAGTTGTGAAAAATGTAACAGCTTCAACTCTATCATAATCTTTTTATATGCCATAAAGATTTTAGATTGCCACTACTCATTTTAAAAGATTATGTACTGATTTGCAAATCTGTATTTTGTCTGCAAACTTTTTTCAAAGCTTTTCAAGTATGATATTTTGGTTAAAAAAATTACAATATATTTAAAACTATCAAATAACATATTGCTTTTCATTAAAATATAAACATAGCTTTTATAGTGTTCTCTGTTTGACAAAGAAGTCAAAGGCACAGGGATCCCTGATATCTATAAAAATTATAATATTGTATTTTTCTGAAATTAAAAAAAATGGGCCCAGACAAGGTATGATGTCTGGGATTTGCTTCAAAATAATCTAGGAGTGGGAGAATGAGGGGCAGGGGAATACAGGAAGCAAGACTAGCTGTGAGTGGGTCATTTTTAATGTAAGATATTGAAAGTATGCAGGGGGTCGGGAAAGGTACAGAAAGAGAGAGCCATTACATTATTTTTTTCTACTTTTGTGTGTGTTTGAAAAAAGTTTACAAGTGAATACAAGTTATATGTAATTCATGTTCTTGTGTTATTTTAAAATTTTAAATAATATACATATGTATTTTATCAGTAAAATTATCTAAAAATGTATTATGTGGTCCAAGTAACACTCATTTTTCTTCAACTAGCAGAGGAAATGTCCTTTGGGGGGTTAAAGGACATTTAGAGGGGGTTTCTCTGCTCACAAATGTGCCTTTCTCAGCTATTTCCTTGTGGGCAATTGTTTCCATCCCAAGGGAACTAGATCTGCCTAAAGAAATGTTTCAATAAGGGATTTGCTTCAAAATGATCTTCTCTACCATATCAAATAGACCATTCTAGTCAAAACTTGTGATTACTAGAAAATCAGTATGTTCAGCCTCTATGTTTATCTATGTATGATTGGTGAACTATATAAGACCTCATTCAAATAACCAGTAGATAAATTGCAGAGTCTTGAACTCATTTGATCAAAATGAGAATTACATGGAGAAGTGACCTGGCACTCATATGCAGAGTCTACCAAAAAAAAGATAGGAATAATATGGGTTGACCTACTCTATAACAAGAGCTATAGAGCTAAATTTTATCAAGGGCTCACCATAAGCCAGATCTTCCTTATATCAACATCTTTTTAAATTCCTTCAATGACTTCTGAAATCAGTAGTAGTAGAATTCCTACACTGTACAGCAAGAAAGGAAACTTGGAGAAGTTGTGTGCCCCAGGGCCCACTGTGAGGGGTGAATCCAGAAATCAAACTCGGACCTCTCTCTCCAAAGTCCTCACTCTTAAATGTTGGTGATTGCCAATTTTTGGTGATTAACATATCACGTTTTAAATGAAATAAACTGTTAGACTCTCTATACTTTTTGTCAAAATAAATAATACATAAGGAAATAGCATAATTTATGATACTATAAATAATTTACATATGTATATAAATATCATTAGAATTTACTGAGCACCACTTTCATATAATGTTTCCATTTGTTTATTCACTCAATAAATACACATTTCAGGCTCTTGTTCACAACTACTGGTGAAAGGGAGTATATCATGATTCTCCCATAAATTTCTTACCTGCAGGACCAAGATAATTAGTTCTCATTTCACTGATTGTAAAACAAACTTTAACATAACTTCTGTATCAGAGCTAGTTTTATCATTGCCTCACCTGAAATCATTGCTATTGTTTTCATAATAGTAAAATGATGAAAAATTGGCACGGTTTTCTCATAAATGAAGACTGAATAGTAAATCGTTCCCCAAAAAGTGGACATAATTTGGTTGTTGGGTGATTTTGAAAAACACAAATAACATGTTGAAAGGCATTATGTATAATGATTATAGGTACACATTTTGTGTTTCCCTCTGTCCCTTTAAAATCCACTCACCTTTAGGGTAATCTTGGCATGTCCCATGCTTTTTCTACTCACTCAGTCTAAAGAGTCATAAAAATATTTTCAATTCAGGTATGTCCAGCCCAAAATATTCACTGAAAATCTGATCTTAATTTCGTGTTTTCTCTCCTCACCAAACTAAGGCCTGATTCATGCTGGTAACTGCAGCAAGTCTTTTCTCTATTTCTATTTATTATATTTTTTCTACTCCCCATCCCCATGTCAAGTTTGTTAGTAGTTTTACACGTCCTTATACCATTCAACAACCACACTGTTAGGTATACGCCCCAGTGAATTAAAAACTGGTGTCTGTGTAAGCTTTGTACACTAACATTTACAGAGTGTTATTCACAATCACTAACAACTAGAAACAACTTACACGTTCCTCAACAGGTGAACAGAGAAACACAGTTGGGTGCATTCCTATGATGTAGTACCATTCAAAAATAAAAAGGAACAACTATATTCCCTCAAAAATATGGATGCATCTTTTAAAAATATGCATAAATTTTAATGTGTTTTGCTGAGTAAAATAAGCCAAATGAAAAGTGTTTACATGAAATATGACTCCATTTATGGAACATTCCAGAAAATGCAAAACGATATGAACAGAGAAAAGACGGGTGGTTGCCAGGGGTGGGAGAGTGTGTGAGAGGGACCACTCAGAGCTTTCTCAAGGTCCTGGAACACTTCTGTATGGTGCCGGAGTGCTGGGTGCATGACTCCAGGAGCGCTACAGAACCACACATCACAAATAGGGAATTTCACTGTGTCCCAATTTTTCAAATATAGTCAAATGGGACGTCAGGGGAACACTAGGAAGCATGCAGACCATGACAGATGACTGTAACTGTTTGCATGCCGTAACCTCGCCGAAGGGGGAAAGAATAACACTTCCTAAGTTACTTTCAAAAATAGCGTTTTGACTTGATACTGTAAGTCTGAGAACAAAAAGAATGGGAACAAACACTGTACTCACTATTATTTCTTATAGGAGTATACATTAAAAATTCTGAGACAACTTCATATTGTTGGTAAATGAGAGCTATTTTTCTCACCGTAGGAAAAAAGTCACAAATAAAAATATAGTGGAATAAAATGGCGATGCTGGATTGAAAGTGTATGTGCTAATATAAATTCATGTTTATTTTAATAAATAGATGGGGGATAGCAGTAGAAATAAATAAAGATAGAAGCCTACACTTAGGTGAGCAAACATATAACATTTCCTGGTTTCATCCACCGAAAGGACCCAGAAACAGTGCACTGAAGTAGCAGTAAGCACACCTGGTTCCAGGTATTGATTTTTAAATGCCATTCTTCATCAAAAAGAACCTGTGCTCCTTGGGGAAATGGTTTGCTAGCTCTGGAGCAAGAAGAAGACAAGGTGTACCTGGAGAATTTGTAGTCCCAGAAACTGAGGAAGTGCTCCAAACACAAATGGACAAAGGCTCGTCAGAGGGACACAGAAGCCAACCTGGAAGAGCCGCCCATGGCCAAAGCTCTAACAATATGAACAATGAAATAAATATTGCATTATCTCTCAAGGAATAAAATAAACATCTAAGATACCATATTAATATCAGAAACTGGATGATTGAAATAATAAGCGAATGAAGGAGGAACAACACTTCTTTAAAAAATAATTCCAGTTCATAAATGTGGAAGGAATGAGGAAAATAAAATCAACATTCAAAACGCAATGATTCAGGCAAGATCCACTGCTAAATGCTAAAATTAGTGGAAGAAACTTTAACAAGAGAGAGGATATTTGGATAGCTTCAAAGTATCTCCCTCAAAATATTTAGAGTGATGGCTTTAACTATGTCCATAAATTCCGTGATATTTCTCCCTCCAGGAGGCAGAGTTTAGTCCCCTCCCTTAGTGTGGCTTGAATGAGCATCTGTCTCCTAACGCAAAGAGCAGGAGTCCAACAGAGCTGGTTGGACCGGAACTCGCACTGGAACATGTTTCTGGTTTGTCTGTCTCTGGTCTCCTGCTACAGAGCAGAGTTTAGGCATTATGACGGAGACCGTATGGCCCACGAAGCCAAAAATATTTACTATTTGGGTTTTTTGCAGGAGAAAAGCATGGCAGGCCTCTGAAACAGAGTACGGAAAGAGAAAAGCAACTTTACAATGGATAATACTGGCAGCACCCACCTCACCCAAGTAAGCAAGGTTGGCAACGCCAGAGGTAATTAGGGATGATGAGGTGGATATGCTGACCTGATACAAAGAGAGGAGCATACCGCCTCTCTGCTATTCTTACCAAAAATCCATGAAATCCGTAACCAGTAGTCACCAAAAGTGTCAAGCTTAGACAGACAAGGATATATGGAGAAATGCATAGGCTGGAGGAGAACAGCATAAATGGAATGGAATGGATTCTAGAACAGAATGGAAAAACTTGTAAACTCTGAATAAAAATAATAATAATAATTTAGTTTAAAATATTTTTTAAATGAGTTCATATTGTACTGATATTAATTTCTTAATGTTGCTATCATTTGTGATATTAGCTGAGTCAAAAAATATTTGGGAACTCTATGTTTTATCATTGCAACTTTTCTGTGAGTCTAAAATTATTTTAAAATAAAAAGTTTTCAAAAGTAAGGTGCAGACTTTTCCATACTCTCACCATATGGCTGAGGAAGCACAAGCTTGAAAGTATTTAAGGGCCAAGCAAAAGTGTCTACATGGGTAATTTTGTGGAATAATGATATAATAGAACAGAGAGAACTTTCCTTTCTTTTTGGAAACAGAGGTATAGAGATGCTACAGTCTTTAAGTGCAGATGCCCTTCTCTCGGCTCTAAAAGGAAGCATATCAAAGAAGAAGAAAGACAGAAGCAGATCAAATCTGCTGCACTTATTGGAACCAGGTTCACTCTCCTGGATTCCCAAGTTCACGAGCCAAATAATTTATTTTGACTGCTTAATAAAAATGAAACAGAATCCCCATTATAGCATCCTATCACAACAAGCTATTCAAGTGGGGTAAAAACTTTCTCCGTTTGTTAATTAGCTGCCATCATTCATGATGAAAGAGTATGGAAAGTAGTTATTTGAGGACATAGATGCCAAAAGATCATAACACTAATAAAAAGTTTCATTGACTAGACCAGAGCTCCACGTTGGGTTGAGAATGTAAGAGAAGAACTCATCTGCATGAACATAACTGTAGGTAAAATGATGTGTTTACGTAGCATTATGACTGTGAATTTCTGTGACTTTACCTAAAAAAAACGGATATGATACATTTTCCCAAAGGGAGGTTGTTTACAATTAACATATGTAAAACACGTGAGAAATTTTACTGTTGGTGCTGTGAGTTATATACATAAGATTATTCTTGATGTACTTCACTTAGCCATGTGCTAGAGTTTTAAGACTTTAAAATGTCCACTCATCCATATAAAGAACGAATTCTAATGCCGTTGGGAAAGACAGGCAGGCGCTATGGACATATCAACCATGTCTTATACATACAAAGGCAGATTAGGTTAGACTTAGAAATGCAGTCATTTTACCTGTCATGTTCTTATGTGTATTTCTTAAAAGGCTTTGTTAAAGTGAAGTTTACATACAGTGAAATGCAGATAGTTAAAATGTAAACTTTGAAGTGTGCACCCATGAAACCACGATCACTATCAAGACAAGTAACATATATGTCAACCTCCAAAATTTCCTCATGTCCTTTTATAATCTGTCCCTCTCCCCACTCCCTGCTCCCTGCTCCCATCTGTAAGCAAACACTGGTTCTTCTACGCTTTCACCCAAAACATGAGGTACAAAGGACATATAGTTTTCCCCTTAAGCAAAGTTTAGCCCTTCATTGAGCTCGTTTACTCCAATGACTGTTTTAACATAATACATGAACTACATCAGTATTATGAAGTGAAGTGTGTGTGAGAGAGAGAAAGAAGAAAAAGAGATTCCCCATATTATAACAAATTGTATAGTTCCTCTTTTCTAATACCCAATAAATGCAGAACTACTGTGGGGTTTCTAAGTCTTTTTTAAATTATATTTTATTGATTATGTTATTACACTTGTCCTGATTTCCCCCTTTTTCCCCCCTCCAGCCAGTACCCCCAAATCCCTCAGGCAATCTCCACATCATTGGTCATGTCCATGAATCATGCATAGAAAGTCTTTGGCTGCTTCATTCCCTATACTGTACTTTACATCCCCATGGCTATTCTATAACTACCTATCTGTACTTCTTAATCCCCTCACTTCTTTCCCCATTTCCCTATACCCCCCTCCCATCTGTCTACCATGAAATGCTTTCCATATCCATGATTCTGTCTCCGTTCTTCCTCTTTGCTTAGTTTGTTTTTTAGATTCAATTGTTGATAGATTTGCATTTTTTGCCATTTTATTGCTCATAGTTTCAATCTTCTTTTTCTTATACAGGTCCCTTTAACATTTCATATAAAAATGCATTGGTGAATATGAACTCCTTAAGTTTTTTCTTGTCTGGGAAGCTCTTTATCTGTTTGTATGTTCAAAATGATTGCTTTGCTGGGTAGAGAAATCTTGGCTGTAGGCCCCTGTTTTTCATGACTGAGTATTTCTTGCCAATCCCTTCTAGCCTGCAAAGTTTCTTTTGAGAAATCAGCTCATAGTCTTATGGGATCACCCCTGTACGTAACTAACTGTTGTTCTCTTTCTGCTTTTAAGATTTTCTCTTTATTTTAACCTTTGACATTTTAATTTTGATGTGTCTTGGAGTGGGATTCTATGCATCCACCTTGTTGGGGACTCTCTGTGCTTCCTAGACTTGCTTGTCTATTTCCTTCACCAAATTAAGGAAGTTTTCTTTCACTATATTTTCAAATAGAATTCCAATTTCCTCCTTGGCATCCTTATGATGCAAATGTTGGAATGCTTGAAGTTGTCCCAGAGGCAGCTTACTCTATTCTTGTTTTTTTGGATTCTTTTTTCTTCTTGTTCTGATTGCTTGTTTTTTGCTTCCTTGTATTTCAAATCATTGATTTGATTCTTGCCTTCATACTGTTATTTCCTGTAAATTGTTCTTTATTTCAATTAGTGTATCCTTCATTTCTGACTGGATCTCTCTTATGTTGTTGAGGTCCTCCCTAAGTTCCTTGAGCATCCGTATAATCAGTGTTTTGAACTCTGCATCTGATAGATTGCTTATCTCAACTTCACTTAGCTTTTTTTCTAGAATTTTGATCTATTTCTTCATTTGGGCCATGTTTTTTGTCTCCTCATTTTGGCAGCCTCCCTTTGTTTGCTTCTATATATTAACTAGAGCTGCTTTGACTCTGTGTCTTGGTAGGGTGGCCTTATATAGTCCTGTAGGTGTCCTGTAGGGTCTAGTAGTTCAACCTCCTCTATCATTCAAGCTGGGTACTCGAAGTGCACCCTTCATGGCGGTTAAGTAAACCTTCCTCTTGTAGTTGAGCCTTGGTGGCTTTGGTAGATCAATGGGAGGGATTTACCCAGGCCCATCAGCTGCAAAGATTGGATGTGACCTCTGCCCTCTATCAAGGATCATCCATGCAGGGTCAGGGTGGTGGTGCTCTGATGTGGTCTGTAGCTGTTATTGAGTATACTGGCCCTGGAGGTCCCTGGTGGTGCAGACCAAGGTCAGCCCCCACTCGGGGCCACCCTGCCTGAGCTATAAAGCAATCCGAGGTGGCTACTACTTGTGCTGAGCTTGGAGATTCCCAAAGTCAAGATGTGAATCTAGGCTGGCTGTTCCTAGTACTAAACCTGCGGCTCACTGAAGTCAGCTGTTGCTTGCTTGAGAGGATTTAAGAAGTTGTGAAGCACAAGCCAAGACCAGCCATTCATATGGAAAAACAGCTTGGGCAGGCCAGTAAGTTGGGTGGGGCAAAGTCTCCGGGGATCTCCAAGGTGGGTCAAACAGTGTTAGCCAGGTTGATGGAGTCTCAAATATGGCACCAGCTTGCTGACTCTGTCGGGGTGGGTTTAGCAAAGGGACAATGGCCTCTGCTCCCCTTGATGTCAGAAACTGCATTTTCTCCCAGTATGCCACTAGTGCCCTTCAAGGTGCTACCCTAGTGCTGCAGCTCAGAGGGTGTGAGTCTGCATAGGTGAGTACATATGTGGGTTGTTTAAGAGAAACTGCTTAGGACTTCAGAAGTTTCTTCCATCAACTCAGTCCCCACTGATGTTTGCAGCCAGAAGCTGTGGGGACTTATCTTCCTGGCACTGGAACCCTGGGCTGGGGTCCTGGTGTGGGTCTGGGACTCCTCACTGCTGAGATATCCCTTCCAAATTTTTATTCACCACATGTGAGTGAGGAACTAGCCCATTCTGTGTCTGCACTCCTGCCTGTCTCAACAGACATGGTTGCTTTAATTTAATTTAAGTCCGTAGTTGTCAGACTGCCATTCAACTCTATTTCTGTCAGTTCTGAATGGTGATTGCTCTATATTTTAGTTGTAGTTTTGATATGGTTGTGTGAATAGGAGAGCTGTGTCTGCTTACGCCACCAACTTGACTGGAAGTCCTTCTAAGTCTTAAGTAATGTGTTTGCAGCCTAGGTAGCAATTCAGCTTGCTCATCTGGCGATTTGAGATAACTGCACCTGCCAACACCCAACACACCCAAGATGTCACTTGTCCTGTCATTCTATTTTTATTATCAGTACCATGACATCTTGGCATTTCTTTGCACATTCTGTGCTTCTTTCAACTTTTCTTTTTTTTTTAGAGAGAGGGGAAGGGAGGGAGAAAGAGGAGAGAAACAGCAATGTATGGTTGCCTCTCACATGGCCCTCAGGGGGACCTGGCCCGCAACCTAGGCATGTGCCCCGACTGGGAATCGAACCAGGACCCTCTGGTTCCCAGCCCGCACTCAATCCACTGAGCTACACCAGGCAGGGCTCTTTTCTTTTTTTTTTTTTTTTAAAGAAATTGCAATAGTGTTATCCACCCACGAAAAGTACAACTTTTAATTTTTGATTAAATGATGATAGCAGAGCATATAATGTTTTCTTCTAGTTGGAGTTATTGCTAAATTCTGATAGAAAAAATAAAATACACCTAGTCATAACTAAAAAAAATAAATAAGGCTTAGACACAAAAGAAAGTACATTAACAATGCTTTTCATCTTTTTTATACAACCACAAAAAAATTACGTGATGGTTTTAATTACATGTTTTTATTCTATATTTCTAAACAACCACAAAAACATAATTGTTTTAATTACATGTTTTTATATCTAGATTTTGCAAAATAAAATTCTGTATCATTCTTCAGTGATTCTATAAGTTATAAGCGCATGCTGCTTCAATATGGAAAGTACTGAATCAGTACCTCTACAGATGGAGTTTTTTCCTCACTGCGTCGAGAGATGTCAGTAAATGTACACCCTCATCCTCCCCATTACCAATTCTCTTTTTACCAATGTACCTGAAGCCAAGCTCTGTGGACAAATATTGTCCCATTCTTTCCTACTTTCATCTTCTAAGTTATTTATAAATATAATTTCATTAATTTTATATTTATTTTCTTTTAGTTTCTCCATTAAAATTTATCTCCCTTATAACCCCTTCCACCTTGCAATCACCACACTGTTGTCCATGTCCATGAGTCCTTTGTCCTTTTTGCTCAATCCCTCCACCCCCTAACACTCTACAAAGCTGTCAACCTGTTCTCTATCTATGAATCTGTCACTGTTTTGCTTGTTAGTTCAGTTTCTTTATTAGAGTCCACATATGAGTTAAATCATATGGTATTTGTCTTTCTCTGACTAACTTATTTCACTTAACATAATGTTCTCCAGGTCCATCCATGCTGTCGTAAAGAGTAATTTTTTTCTTTTTTATGACCAAGTAGTATTCCACTGTGTAAATGCCGCATAGTTGTTTTATCCACTTATCTACTGATGAACCCTTGGCGGCTTCCATAACTATACTATAAGGCCATAGTAATCAAAACAATGTGGTACTGGCACACACACACACACAAAAAACAGACATAGATCAAAAGAACAGAATAGAGAACCCAGAAGTAAATCTACACCTTTATAGTCAATTAATATTCAACAGAGGAAGCAAGTAGATACAGTGGGCTAAAGATAATGTGTTCAATAAATGGTGCAGGAAAAGGAAACTAGACAACTTTCTTATACTACATACAAGAAGAAATTCAAAGTGGATTAAAGACTTAAATGTTAACCCCAAACCATAAAAAATCCTAGAAGAAAATATAGGCAGTAAAAGCTCAAACTTTTATATTTATAACTTTCATCTACTTAAAAAAAAAGTCTGTTATATAGGCAGAAGGGTTTTAAAGCATGACCTTTGACATAATAACCTTGAGTTCAAATTTCACCTCCTCAAATGACTGCTTTAGAACCTCAACCATGTGCTTAACTTTTCTCAGCCTCAATTTTCTCTTCTGTAAAATATAGAACCTTAGGCATAGAGTAGCTGTGAAGTTTAAGTGAGGCAATGTATATGAAGCAGTAACCCGTGCCTGTAACATAGTAAATGACCAGTCAATGTTAGCTCTGCTATTCCTCGAATCACAACTACAGTTATAATTACTGGTTACCAATTGGAGGAATTAAAAAATAAGGTTTATATTTAGATGTAACAATAGGCTTCTACCCAAACTAGAGACAAAAGTACAGGCAGTATTATGTTTTACTCTTTTAAGTATTAATACTAGCAATTTTATAGCAAAATAACGAGAAAATCGAAAACCTCATATGTGTGAATTTTTTAAAAAGCTGAAGGACGCCTGGCTGGTGCAGCTCAGTAGATTGAGTGTGGTACTGTGAACCAAAGGGTCCCCTGTTCGATTCCCAGTCAGGGCACATGCCTGGGTTGCGGGCCAGGTCCCCAGTAGGGGGCATGCGAGAGGCAAGCACACACTGATGTTTCTCTCCCTCTCTTTCTCCCTCCCTTCCCCTCTCTCTGAAAATAAATAGATAAAATCTTAAAAGTTTAAAGGACATCTGCAAGTGTTTATCTCAATAGACTAGTATAAGTGACTGTACAGATAAATTTCTAAGTCATGCACCACTTTTAATCATTCTGCTGAAGGAAACCTAGGTGCAAATTCTGTTCAATATAGTCTCATGTTGGCTTTCTCTTGCTGGGAATAGGTCGCAATGAGTGGGCACAGGAAAGTATTAAATAATTATGTCTTCAGGATCTAGCTTCTTATTCATCACTGGCAGATGTGTTATCTTAAAGTATAATTTTTATGCCACCTACAGTGCAGCAGCTGAATAAGTATTTCTGGCTTAATAGGTAGGAAGCTCACAGATCACAGGGTACAGAACCTGCCCTGCTGGGGTTACAGTGAATTAAACTGTAACATTC
Source organism: Micronycteris hirsuta (assembly GCA_004026765.1). NCBI lineage: Eukaryota > Metazoa > Chordata > Mammalia > Chiroptera > Phyllostomidae > Micronycteris > Micronycteris hirsuta. The sequence continues at coordinate 14,582 of PVJI01023058.1, forward strand.
CCATGTCAAGAATATACTGTTATACAGTGCATTCTTTAATATTTCATTTTAAGTTGGGTGGTTACACTAACTTTTAAATGCATTGCCTCATACTCAGAGGAGACTTTATGGTATATTTGCTGTGCATCCTTTGTGTAGATATAAAATACTTGAATTCCAGCCCTCACAAGGCTTTCTTTCCAATTCTTATCTAAGAGCATGAGTCAAACCTTACTTAGGGCCAACAAACTTAAGCATTAAAACATACATTTGTAGTTAACTGGATATCTGAGGTCTTATAGAATCTAATTCAAAATTTCAAGAAGATCTGGCTGGTGTATCTCAGTGGATGGAGTGTCTGCCTGTGAACCAAAGGGTTGCCAGTTCGATTCCCAGTCGGGGCACATGCCTGGGTTGCAGGCCAGGTCCCCAGTGAGGGCCATGTGAGAGGCAACCACATATTGATGTTTCTCTCCCTCTCTTTCTCCTTCCCTTCCCCTCTCTTTGAAAATAAATAAAATTTAAAAAAAATTAAAAAAATTTCAAGAAAAATGTTTTGAGTACCTTCCTTAAAACAATGTCTACAAAAGAAATCCCTAGCAGCAACAGTGTGCTTACATATAAAGGCTGGTATATGTGACACTTATTTTATAAAACCATCATAGAGGATGATTTCATAAAAACGGTTTTAAATCTCAACACTTTCAGTTTCCCAATAATCTTGTAGGCATTATATAATGTGCTTATAAATGAGAGCCTGTATGTTACTTAATAAATAAAATACATAGTGATTCTTTTATAGTTCTTATTTTGTCGGTTATATTTTTACCGGAGTGAGTCCAGATGAGGCTAATATTTTACATCTAATGCATGGTGAATTGCCCAGAATTCAGTGGAAGAGAACAGTGGCGTGAAGAATTCTGAAGAGAATACAATTCATAAATTAGCTTTGTTTTGAGTTGGTATTCCCACACATATATTTGAATAGAGGTGTATAAACTTTCTAGATATTGACAATAGTTCTAATCAAATAGCAATTGGGACAACCTGTGTTACATGCCAGAAAACTGATAAGACTCTTCATCCTGCTTCTACTTTTCCTACCGTTACCAACCTCTTTCATTTGGAAGTTGTTTTCGGTTTTGTTTCTATTTAAAAGATCTGTATTAATATAAAATCTGATTTTGCTATCAGAGCTTCAGAATTTCTTGCTTTCTAGCAAGGGGTATGCGTTGCATGCTATACAGCTGTAAACAAAGTTATTCAAGATCTCCTTAAAATGTAGTATACTTTACCTTCTATTTAATTATGTTTATGAGAGCTTAAATCCTGCCCTCCCCCAAAAAAAACAAGCTGATACACATATCACAGAGTCGAAAAGAATTAAAAATCACCTTCACTACAAAGATGACAAAGCAGAGCCCTGCTCCTGTGGATGGTTGCCAGGTCATGGAGCTACTGTTTCAGATTACTCACGTGTCGCTTCCCGTGAATATCAGCTGATTGTTACGTGGTTCCTTAAAATTGACCACACCTGCTAAGCATTATTTGTCAAAACTCAAAACCTAAACAGATGAAAAATAGGTTAAAGAACATTGGGGTGTCCACCAATGGGAGTTGCAGTCCCAAGAACCCTAATTTAAAGTATTCTCCTGCATGAAATTATCCCTGGTCAATGTAACTTAAAGATTTGGTTTCTTTTTTATTCTGATGGCCTACATTTAGCAAAAATTTTAGATGTCTTTCATGTATTTTATAGAAAATTCATTCTTTGCTATTTAAAGATTAATTGTACTCTTGCAGGAAAATAGTGTCTAAAGCGAAGACACTGTCAGTAAAACAACTGAACAAGAAAGAATCTCATACTGTTTTTCCCCTATTTATACTCAACCATCTTCTATCTAGTTACTTCATGCTGATTTAAAGAGAACTGAAGTTTTTTTTAACCTACATGGATTTGAAAGTAGAATGAATTTGCCCATAGACTAGAGACAAAGCGGTATTCCTTCTCCTCATGGTGAAAGTCCGGTCTCTAAACCATGCATCTAAAAATTGTGCATGCATGTTTACACACACTTAGGCTAATGTTCAAAAACAGAGACTGTAGCTAAATTTTACAGCATTCTGAGCATAGAGGCAGAGAAAATGTGGGATTTTATATTAATAATTAAACCCGAGGATAATAATAACTAGGCACTTACCATCAGCCAGATGAAACAGGTCATGTGCACAGCCAGCACTAATGCACTGTCTGCGAACAAAGCCACAGAGGAGATGGGCCCCTGTGTCTTGGGAATTCGCAGAAGTGCGGCGGCACTTCTCCATTGAGACATCAGGGGAGGTTCCGGAGGAAGTGTGATGGTCATTCACGTACGTCAGCGTGAATGGGTTATAGGGTGCCCAGATACTCTGTTCAGCTCTATTCTGTATGTGCCTGTGAAGGTGTTTCCGGATGAGGTAAATCTTTAAGTGGGAAGACTTAGGAAAGCGCTGTAAACATGTCCTCCCCAATGTGCTTGGGCCTCACCCACCCTACTGACTGAAGAAAAGGTGGGGTAAGATAGAACTCTTTCTCTCTGCCTGATTGTCTGAGCTGGCATTTTGATCTTCTCCCAACTCTTGAATGAGACTCTGACTCAAACTGGAACTATACCCTTGGTTCTCCGCCTGGCTAACTGTCTATCTTGGACTTCTCAGTCTCCATAATTGCATGGGTCAATTCCTTATAATAAATCTCTTCAGATATACACACATAGGAGTTTCTCTTAAGCATAAAATTGGTAGGTACCTTGAGATCCAGAGCATTCCAGGAAAAAAACGAATGTGTTCTCTATTACAACAAATAAGCAAACAAAAAGGTAGGCTTGATTGAAGCAGAAAACGAGTTTGGACTCAATTACATTAACTGCAGGAAGAAGTTACTAGGCCCTGAGTTTGAGATATTAGGATGAGAAAGAGAAGGAAGACTTGACAGAATACTTTGAGAAATTGTATGCATGGACTGACAGAAATGAGGGAATCCAGGTGAGGCTAATATTTTGAGCCTGAATGACTGTTAGAAAGTGAGGTATTTATTAGTGTTATTTTCCAAGGCAGTGAAAATTATTCACATTAGTAAGATTTCTGTCTTATTTTTTTTCATACCCAAGAAAAATTTGTAAAACCATCCCTATGTTATTGCAAAGCTATTATGTAGACCAGAAACAATACTTGAATCCATGAACTTCTAGATGGTATCAACTGTCCCGTATTTCCAGAATTTGCATGTGCAAGTAGAGTTGAGTTTTCTTCAACAGGGCAATCTGCAGGAGCACAGAGGACACAGGAAGAAGTACATGGGTAGGACTTGAAGATAGGTTTTGTCTGGTGACACCTGCCCAAAGTTATTCAGAGTCTGCTCCACACTGGTAGGTGCAGCAGCTTCTGGAAAAGAGTCAGGAGGGTTGGCAATGGTCAGAGGTTTCTATGAAATGCTGGATGTCTTCTTTCAAAGTTCCTCCTATGGAACTACTTTGGAAAAAAATGAATCTAAGCTACCTAAACTATCAATAATAATCTCAACTATCATATAAGTTGAAGAAGTAATAAAATATATTGCTAAGCTAATAATAGTCTTAAAAATAAAAGAACACTTTTTAAAACATGGTGAATAAAAGCAGTGTAACCAATATCCCCACTTTTTCAGAATTTTAAAATTGTTTTCAAGTAATTCAAAAACACATGTAATCATAAAAGGTAAAGGGCTCACACTCTGAAACAAAACAGACCCGGGACAACGAGAACGCGTTTTCCTAGAAAAAAAGTCAAATAAAGTGGTAAAGAAACGTCAAACCTAACTTCTAAGCGGCCTTGACTGTCACAAAACTGTCAAAGTTATTGTAAAATGCCTGAATATGTGTTTATTTGCTTCTACAAATATCTCACTTTCTATTTTAAAAAAAACAACAACTTTTACCTTTATGTCCTCAATTCTGAGGTTTTTACATTGCAAGTACATTCATGGAATTCAATGATATTATTATTTTCATAAGTGTTACATCTGTAACTCAACTAAAAGAGAAATTACAGAAGCATCTTTCAACAATACAAAAAATTCTCAAGTTGTGCATACAAAGGTAAACATCCATTAAGTAATCAGCATATCAGAGAGGTGCTACAAAGGGATAAAAAAAAAAACAATAATCAAGAAAAACAATTTTAAAATGAGAAGGAATGACACGCTAGAAAACTGGCTTGTAAAACTCAAGGTCAAACAATTCAGGTGTATTTTTTTTCATGCATATTTGAAGTCTTTTCACTGATTGTTTCATTATTTTGATTAATAACTTATTTCCCTAATTGTTCAAATCATTTTCCCAAAGCCATCACGTTGAAGTATTGTTTTTAAAATGAGCTTTGTCATTAAGTTTACAGATGATGGAAAATAGCACAAGACTCCCATTAATTGAAATGTAATGTTGGAAGGTTTATTTAAGTGTTTATTCTTCTTACCTGCCAGACGGCAATGACAAAGAAAAAAAGTTTGAGATATTACAAATTAAATTGCAGCATGCCACAGGGTGGAAGGAAGGGACAAGAGAGGTTTATCAGTTGACAACTGCAGGGCCAAAAAAAAGACTGCTCGCATTCCTGAATGTATGTTGAAACTGAGTATTTCCACACTCATCTAAAGAGATAGACAGGCGCCATTGACCACCCGGCGGCTCCGCTTCTTGCTAATTCGTAAACTTTCCAGACTGTTGCCTACAACCAATCTGAAGGAGCAAATACTTCCTTCCGGATTATGCACCTGTTCAGAACTGGCCCTGATTCACCTTCTTCCACCCACTTTAACAACAGGCAATGTAAATTTTTTCAAAACAAATAACATCTTTTTTTTTTTTCAAACAGTTTGCATAAAACAGTCTGTGGATCCCAGAACAGCAAACATGTTGCCTTTGCCATCTGGCCCTGAAATTGGTGGTGTAGACTATGTCCCAGGACCTGTCCTTTTCCGGCCAGCATATGGCTCAGTAAATCTTTTCTTTCAGAAAAGCTTTTATTCGTGAAAGTTTTTGTTTAACAGCGGTAATAATTCTTGTTAGCTCAGAGAGCTATGAAATTCCCAGAGGAAAGGTGTTATGTGAAAACAACATACAGTTGCTTGAACTATCTGGAGAATTCAGGTCAAATACATTTCTACAAATAGCAATAAAGTAGCTTCCTTGTTGTTTTCTAGAGAGTGTTACTTGCCCTTGAGTTTGAATGAAGTGCCTTTCATTTTTCTCAACCCTAACTTCAAACATATTCCTTGCTTTTTTACCTATGTGCAAATATACCAAAGAATGAGTTTATCTATGTGCAAATACACCAAAGTATAAGCTTCTGGTTTGGGTACTTTTCTCCATTGTCTTTTTTTAATTTCCCACTTTTCTTATTTACTAATCTTCTGTTATTAGAAGCTTCTGTACATTTGTGGGGAGGATTTAGCCTGCTTATCTTTTAAAATCCATAAGTTCAATGCTCAGTTCATTAATTTGTCATTTTTTTCTTATATTCAAAATTACACACAAACATTATGAATTTCCCTCTGAGTACCAATTTATCGTCATCTTACAATTTTTCATGTGCTGTACTTTTGTTATTAGACTAGTTAGCTCTTTTAAGAGTCCCAAACCCTACTCGGCAAGACCTTCCCCTTGAGCATTTAGCATAGTCTTTGCGGAGAGCCCTATCTCATTTCCGTTTCAAAGACATTGACAGCATCTTCAAATTATATTGGATGTATAACTTTTGGAATTTGGAGGCATTGCCCATGTTATTGAATAAGATAAAAATCTCTAAGAAACAAAATTCCCTGCAAGAATTTATGGTTATATATGATTATCTGAATTATAAGAATATATGATGATAACACCATCCTAGGCAACCAATATGCTAAAACAAAATAGAAAGACTCCACTAAAATATGTTAGCCAATAGGAAATGTCCCCTGAGGAAATGTTACCAAACTAAAGGGGTTCATGCCCCTGTGCACGTCAAATTCGAACAGGAGTTTGCAGCAAAAAAAAAAAAGTTGAAGTATTAGTTACGGAAATGGTGCCAAAACTCTGAGTCAAAGCTGAGTCACTGCTGTAAGACAAGGCTCCCCTAATGGCTTCTATGGGATGGTTTATATAGGGGGAAGATATTAACCATGGCAGAGTTAAGGTCATGGTCTCTACTGACTGGTGGATGCTAGGGCAGGGGGCAGTTGATCAGTGTATCAGTCCTGATGTCAGCCATAGCATGGCCCTGTTTGTTTCTCAAGGATGCATTCGGTGTTTTGCATTTCTGGGTCTGGAGCTGAGACACAACTGAGGCCTAGATGTTATCTCTGATTTGACCAAAACTCTGTCTCTTTGGTCAACAGACCAGAAGCTTTGTTCCTAAGATTATTTGGTGCCAACCAGAGCCTCGCTGTCCCGTGGGCTTAATGATGAAGGGAGTGGTCCTGCTGAGGAGTGGGAGGCCGGTGAGTCGGGACACTGGATGGCGCCAGTTCGAATCAAAAGGAAGATTAAAAGTAGAAGTGAAATGCTTCTCTGCTGTTTAAAAGTTGAAAAGATCTTATAGAACTTATAGATCACATACTTTATTTTATATAGGGATACTGAGTCTCAGAGAGATTAAAGGACTTTCAATTTCACAAAATAATGACTTGAAGATTCAGGACTAAATAATCCCAGTGTAGTTGTTGCTTTTTTATGATTATTATTTTTTATACCTCATTTCTTCCTGCATTGAGAATGAGGCTAAAGAAGATACCTAATTCAAACCATTGTTTGAGAGCTAAATAAAAGTATAAGTAAGATGTTGAAGAAAATATTTTACATATCATGTTTAATAAATGTTAGCCAGGTTTGTGCATCTACTGAATGTCACTACATAGATCCTTCCTTATGGACAAAGCCATGGAGCCACAAAATCCATAGAGTTCCAGAAAACAGTCATGGACATTGAATCTACTTGCTGGAAAAGCATACATACATCAGCCTTACTTGAGACAGTTCCTGCTGACCCCTACAATGTCTTGTTTTACCATTTTTAGACACTGAGTCCTTTTTCTAAGAAATGAGGATCAACAGACTTGTCCCTTTCTCATTCTGTCCTTTCCAGATTCGTATTTCATTATATGTGTGAACAGAATCCCACCACACTTACTAACAGCAAAGATGCAGATTCTGTATTTCAAATTTTAGACCATGTTCAACTAGATGTTTCAATGTTAATTTTAATGAAAATGATATACTAAACAGAAAGACATGAGCAGAGTCGGAACAATAGGCCAAATACAGAAGGTCAACAGACAAGTGTAAGGTGGGACCTTACCCCCAGGGTGAAATTTCCTCCCCTTGCATGCAGTTTAGACCCTCTGAACTTTTATATTGCTGGTCATTCTGTTGGGACCCTCCCCTGACCTTTCTCCCCCTGGCGTGTCACTAGTCATGGGGTGGACCCTGTTAGAGGAGGAGCAGGGGGGCTGGAGAACAGCCTCCTACGACTCCCACGTGAGCCCTTGTACGACCACTCCCTTAAGCATTAAACCCTCAAGAAGATGAGGCTCTGACCTGCATCCAATAATCCAAGGACTAAGCCTCCAGTCTGTGGACCACAGAGACAGAGTTTCGGCCAAACTAGAGGTCACATCTGGGCCTCAGTTTTGTTTCAGCTCCAGGCTGAGAACAGCAGCAAAACCAGACAAGCATGTCATGGTTAATTAACATCAGGACCAGCTGCACTGACTAGCGACCCCCGCCCTGGTTCCAACCAACCAACCCTGAAAGGACACACCTGGAACCTTAATGAATACTCTATTGAGATTATCCCCAAAGACATCCCTTAAAATTCCTACTCTCTCCCATGTATGCAGGAGGTGTACATATTATCAAACTTTTGTTTATTTTTCTCCTGTTAACTTGTCTTGTATTACTATAGAGGGTCTCAGCCAAAAGAACCTAAATGAATAGAGGTAATTTTTTTTTCTCCCCCTACATCATTAATGTTCAAAATTTAAAATAAGTTTATTTCTTGCCTTCCAACAGCTAATAATTTAGATAGAAGGCAAGAAAGACAACAATAATAAATATTTTATTACATTTGTTTAGTTGTATACAGCTTACAAAATATTTGTAGCAGGTAGAAACTAAGGATCCAAGGTAAAATATGAATGAATATAAGCAGCTTGAGCCCTATGAACTCTTAGAACTAATCAGCCAAAGTGCCTTTTAAGACAAAGTCTATACTAAAGACCAAACCTGGGAAGGAAGTATAAATTGAGCAGAATAAGAATAATAGGCACAAAAGACAAAGAATGTCCAGATGAAATTAGGAGAAGAGAGATTCAAGCATTCTCATGAAGCACATGATTATTTTGAATAATTTATAGAGACATCAGAAGGGGGAGCTTTAGTGCAACAAAATTAGAAAAGCTCCTTTGCGCCACACTCCCACTCTAAAAGTTCATCAAACTCATTTCATAAAAATTGAGTAATAGAAAAGGATCAAGATAAAGTCCTATATTAAATTCTTATAAGAAAAGAGAGCATAGTGAGCAGAACAATATTTCTATACAAAATGAAAGCACATGAAAAGCCCACAAAAGAGGAAAATGTAAACGAGCACTTCTAAATGAGACGATAAGGACAATAAGAAATGACACAAGATATAAAGAACAACATATATCAGAAGAGAAAAACTTGGAAGTATGGTAATAAATCTCTAGAAAGAATGTGAAATTAATAAAAATTATTTCATAAAAACAATACAAAAGACAGAAGGTAACACAGGAGCAAATAAGCATGAGATAATGCATTAAGAAAAATAAAATATACAGTGGAAAAATTAAAGTCAAAAAGAAATGAAGAGACAGAAGGTTTTGAAAGAGAGAGACAAATGCCAGTGGGATAAAAGAGCACCAACCACAGAACAGGATATAACAGGAGTCACGAATGGGAGACAGGAGGTGAGCAAGAAAAACAGAAGAAATGCAAAAACTTGGAATCGAGTAAACTGTGAGACGTGTGTAAGGGAATGTTCTGTCTCCTGACCTTAAGGTGGCTACAAGGGTGTACATCTTACAATTCATTAAGCTGTATATTTGTGTTATTTTCTGAATTTGTATAATATTTGATCATTAAAATGTTTTCAATATTCTTAAAAATACTAGGCTGAACATGGTTAAAAAGGTTTCTTCACTTTGGGAGCTCTTAGTGCCTTTAAAATACGAGTGGATATTGTGAATAGTTAGGATGGTGATTTAGCTTGCAACATTTAACAATCTAATTTGGCCAAGGAATCCTTTTTTCCCAAAATACCTATTAATAGTCCTCAGGACACCAGTGTTCCCTGAAGCATAGCTCAAGGAATGCTCATTTATTTAATACAGCACAGAAAAAAATGGTATCCTGGGTCCTTTAAAAAATATACAGTCAACCCCCCTTATCCAAAGGGAATATGTTCCAAAACTTCCAGGGGATGTCTGAAACTTGAATAATACTAACCCCTGTACATGTTGTGTTTTTCCCTATGCACACATACCTATGATAAAGTCTAACTTATAAAGGCACAGTAAGAGATTAACACCAATAATAATAAAATAAAAGTTATAACAATATACTGTACTAAAAGTTGCATAAATATGGTCTGTCTTAAAATAGCT
>PVJI01023059.1:0-24222 GCA_004026765.1 Micronycteris hirsuta
CTGGTTGCCAATCTTCCCCCACACCGGAATACAGCTGGGTGATCGCTCTGCTCCTCCGAAAATCGGCCAGATATCCCGCCAGTGGGCCGGAGGAAAGCGATCACGGTTCTTCCTTCACCGCCGCCATCTTTCGCCCAATAAACCCAAGTCTTTATGGTCAATTAATATTTGACAAAGGGGGAAGAACTATAAAATGGAGTAAAAATAGCTTCTTGAACAAATGGTGTTGGGAGATCTGTACAGCTACACACAAAAAAATAGAACTTGATCACCAACTTTCACCATACACAAAAGTAAATTAAAGGCGGATAAAAGAATTAAATATAAGTAGTGATACCATAAATACCCTAGAAGAGATCAGAGGCATGAAAACCTCAGATAATCCATGCAGCAATATTTTCACTGACATATCTCCTACACTAAGGGACATAAGGGAAAGAATAAACAAGTGGGATTACATCAAAATAAAAAGGTTTTTCACAACTAAAGAAAGCAGCACTAAAATTAAAAGAGAACCAACTGTATGGGAAGACATTTGCCAATGATATGTCAGACAAAGGTTTGATCTCCAAAATGTATAAAGAACTCACACGACTCCACTCCAGGAAGACAACCCAATTAAAAAATGGGGAAAGTACCTGAACAGACACTTCTCCAAGGAGGACATACAGAGGGCCCAGAGACATATGAAAAGATGCTCAGCATCACTAGCCATCAGAGACATGCAAATTAAAACCATAATGAGATACCACTTCACACCAGTGAGAATGGCCATCATAATCAAATCAACATACAGCAAGTGCTGGCAAGGTTGTGAAGAAAAGGGAACCCTACTGCAATGTTGGTGGGAATGCAGACTGGTAAAGCCACTGTGGAAAATAGTGTAAATTTTCCTCAGAAAACTAAAAATGGAACTGACCAATCGAGCTGGCAATTCCAGTGGTGGGATTATACCCTAAGAATCCTGAAGCACCATTTGAAAAAGACCTATGCTCCCCAATGTTCATAGCAGCACAATTTACAATAGCCAAATGCTGGAAGCAACGTAAGTGCCAATTAGTAAATTAATGGATAAAAAAACTGTGGTACATTTACATGGTGGAATACTACATAGCAGAAAAAAGGAAGGAACTCCTACCCTTTGCGACAGCATGGATCAAACTGGAGAGCATTATGCTAAGTGAAATAAGTCAGGTGGTAAAAGAAAAATACTGTATGATCTCACCTGTAAGTGGAACCTAATCAACAAAACAAACAAACAAGCACAATATAACCAGAGGCATTGAAATTAAGAATAAACTGACAGTAACCAGAGGGGAGGTGGGAGAGGATAATGGGGAAAAAGGTGGAAGGGTTTTCAGGAACATGTATCAGGGTCACATCGATGAAACCACAGGGGTGTGGGATCAGGGGCGGGATGTGGGGATGCCTGGGGTAGGGGGGAGTGTGGGGGCAGAGTGGAGACAACTGTACTTGAATAGCAATAAAAAATAAAATAAAACTGTAAAAAGTAAATTGTTGGAATATATTTTAAATTAGAGGAAATTAAACATAAGATAAAACTATTTTTGAAAAGCCCTTTAAGGACTCAGAAAGTTTACCAATAAGAAGCCCCATAAGAAATTTCTGGAAAATCTATTCCAGTGAAATAAAACAAAACTATTGATAATTAAATTGTGGAAGACTTTGGATAATGGCGATTGGTGCTTAGCCAAAGAAATGTTTAATTATTAATTCTAAATAAATTAATTTAAAAAATATTTAATGACAATTCGTTAAAACTTGAATTCATAATCATAAATGATTTCATAATTATTCAGATCATGGAACAAAGGAAAAACCTTAAGAACATTTTTCCCTTGAATATCTGATATTTATTTATATTTAATTATTATTTACTTATATATTTAAAATAGGTTTTTCACATCACTGATCTCAGTGTTCTTGTATTAGGGTTTTTTCTTTCTTTTTTTGTTTTTCAAGTACAATCATCTCCTTTTTCTCCCCACCACACCCCACACCCCCGCTCCACCCATCTCTGCCTCCCAACCTCTAACCTACCCACTTTGGCTTTGTCCGTGTGTCCTTTATACATGTTCCCTGATGGACCTTCCCCTATTTTCCCCCATTATCCCTCTCCCCCCTACTTTCTGGTTACTGTCAGTTTGTTCTTTATTTCAATGTCTCTGGATGTATTTTGCTAACAGCACTTTTTTCCAGTCTAAAAACATATTTTATTTATTTATTTTTGAACAGAGAAGAACGGAGGGAGAGAAACATCAATGTGTGATTGCCGCTTGCATGCCCCCTGCTTGGGACCTGGCCTGCAACTCAGGCATGTGCCCTAACTGGGAATTGAACCAGCAACCCTTTGGCTCATAGGCTTCCACTCAATCCACTGGGCCACACCAGCCATGGCTTTTTTCCAGCTTTTGAGCATGCGACTCACTTTTTCTATTTGCACTTGGTACCATAGTTTATGTAGCCACCTCTGTCACTCATACACAGGAGACTTGAGGTTTCTTTTGCTGACGAAACTGGAACAAAGAGGCTCCATATTTTGAGACATCAGGCAAATAAAACTGGGTGAAAAGGGAGAAATAACTTGGTTGCTAATTGATTTAGAGACACCCCCAAATCCCCTCTGCCAAGGTGGGAGATTGCAGCATGTTTTTCTGGAACAACTGAACCACTCATGGAAAAAAAAAACAAACTATGTATCCTGCCATTTGAAGCTCACAAATGTTGCTGGTGGCCATCCATTAACCAGCAGTGGAACTCTCCAATACATAAGCTCCTCCATTTACACACTCTAGTTCCAAACCATTTTCATCACCTCCAAAGGATAACACTGTCCGTGACTTAATGCAGTCACTCCCACTTCTCCTGCCTTTTATTTTGGGAATTGCATTCATTTTCATTTAATATAATTGTTAACATATGTTGTTTCTTAGATTCTATTTGATTTCTTCACAACATTTATTACAATGTTTAATTACTTAACTATCATTTATGTACGATCTTTTTTTTCCTGTTTGTCTCCCCGCTAGGCTGCAGGCTCCCTGAGGACAGGAGCTGTCCCTGTCTTGTTCATTGTTAGTTAGATCCCCAGAGTCTCACATGGTGCTTTTGCCAGGTTGTCTCAGTAAACAGATTTGAGTGAATGAATGTGGAAGGACTTACTAAAATGTACACTTATGTGAACAAAATGACATTTTTTAATTATGAAATGGTTAAAGAGCAGATTCCAAAGAGGTCTGTGATTTGATAATGCTGATTCTAAGAGAATATGAATGTCAAGTATACTACCTGGGTTCCCATACCTTCATAAGCATCCTGGAAGTCAGACAGGATGGATGACTTCACCGTTTCTTCACAGAAGTGGAACAAAGTGAATGTGGAAATATCATTTTCTCTTCTGGCCACCCCCCCTTCTTTGCCCTCTCCCCCATGAAGTTTTGGTGGATCTTGAGGATTCGTATTCCCCATTGCATTCCTGGACTCTTTTGTTATCTTTGGTTTCAGCCCTGACACTAAATCTCTAGGTCATACTCTTCAATCAAGTTCTCACAAAGAAAGGACTTGGCTGCAGGAATGACAGGAATCAGACTTTAAATGGTTTTCCAGGAGCCAAGGGAAGTAAAGGCTTTTTCTGAAGTTTCTCCATCCAAGGGATTAAGGAAAAAATATAAGTTATAGAGCCACAGAAGTGTGAGAAGGAATTCCAGGATTTTCTCTAGGACTTGGGGAAAGGCGTGCTTTTTTCACGTACAAACAACCCTTTGCTTTCTATGTGAGCAGAGAACTGTTAGCAGTTTAGATGGAGCTTCTGGGAAGATTTAATATTATTTTGTACTAGTTTTGGATATACAATATAATGATTAGACAATCATATACTTTACAAAGTGTTCTTCCTGATATTTCCAGCTGCCACCAAACATTGTTATTACAATATTATTGACTACATTCTCTATGCTGCACTTCATATCCCCATGACTGTTTCTTGCCATATTGTATTCTCTTCTCCACATTCTACTACTTTGATTTCATTATTTTTTCTAAAATTCTATTACCTGCTAGACACTTTCTCGTGTATTTTTAATGTACTTCCTGACAGATTCCAAATGAGATGTTTTATTACATTAGACTGTTTTGTGCCACATGGGAAGCACAAAATACATATCCAGAAATAAATAAGAGGCTCAGCACACAAGAATCTGTGCCCAGCTACATCTCTGGCCACCTTAGCCCACAATAGAGGTCTCATTTTTGTGAAGATAAATGACACCCAAGCACATATTCATATTGTTTCTGGGCTTGTTCACTAGAGAGAGAACAGCCTGAGTCTTGGTTTAAAAATACAATAGTGGAAACTTTAAAGACTCCTGAAGGAAGTTTTGCACAAAATTATTGTATTGAGTTTCTACTGAACAATTTTTGAGTTAATATAAATTCCAGAGAAAGAAGTTAATAATCATTTTTTGGTCTTAGGAACAAACTTTTGTCCATGTTGCTTGTTTTATTTATTTATTTTTAAATATATTTTATTGATTATGCTATTACAGTTGTCCCATTTTCTCCCCTTTCTTTCTTCCCCCTTCTCCCCCCCATTCCCCACCCTTTAGCTTTTGTCCATAGGTCATACACATAAGTTCTTTGGCTTCTACATTTCCTATACTATTCTTAACCTCCCTCTGTCTGTCTTCTACCTACCATTTATGCTACTTATTCTCTGAACCTTTTCCCCTTCTCTCCCCCTACCACTCCCCTGTTGATATCACTCCATGCCTTATATAAATCCCTTTAACATTTCATATAATAAAGGCTGGGTGATGATAAACTCCTTGAACTTGACCTTATCTGAGAAGCACTTTATCTGCTATTCCATTCTAAATGATAGCTTAGCTGGACAGAGTATTCTTGGATGTAGGTCCTTGCCTTTCATGACTTGGAATACTTCTCTCCAGCCCCTTCTTGTATGCAAAGTCTCTTTTGAGAAATCAGCTGACAGTCTTATGGGAATTCCTTTGTAGGTAACTGTCTCCTTTTCTCTTGCTGTTTCTAAGATTCTCTCCTTATTTTTAATCTTGGGTAATGTAAATATGGTATGTATCGGTGTGTTCCTCTTTGGGTCCAACTTCTTTGGGACTCTCTGAGCTTCCTGGACTTCCTGAAAATCTATTTCCTTCACCAGCTTGGGGAAGTTCTCCTTCATTATTTGTTCAAATAAGTTTTCAATCCCTTGGTCTTCCTCTTCTCCTTCTGGCACCCCTATAATTCGGATGTTGGGACATTTAAAGGTGTCCTCGAGGTTCCTAAGCCTCCCCTCAGTTTTTTGAATTCTTGTTTCTTCATTCTTTTCTGGTTGGATGTTTTTTTCTTTCTGCTGGTCCACTCAATTGATTTGAGTCCCAGTTTCCTTCTCATCCCTTTTAATTTGTTCAAGTAATTGCGACAACTGCGACATTCTTTCTTCAAATCCTGTGAGCATTCTGATTATCAGTGCTTTGAACTGTGCGTATGATTGGTTGGCTATCTCTTCGTCACTTAGTTGTATATTTTCTGGAGCTTTGATGTGTTCTTTCATTTGGTCCATTTTTTTTCTCAGTGCACCTGTTACTTTAAGGGGTGGAGCCTTGGGTGTTCACCAGGGCGGGTCAACCCATGTTGTTGTGTTGTGATGCTGTCTGTGGGGGCGGGGCCTGATAGAACAACAGTGCTTGCTCTGTTCTCCACCCTTCCCCAGCTACCCACAAGCAAGTTGGGCCCTTCTTTGCTGGCTCCAGGGTGAGTGGGCGGGCCTGCACAGTTCCAAGTCCCTGTGGGTCTCCCCAGTGAACTCTCCTGTGAGGCTGGTAGTTCCTTCCACTGCCGCCTCAACCCCCACAGGTGTATTCAATTGGTGGTTTGAGGCTTTATTTCCCTGTGTTTGTGGGCCGAGCAGTCTGTTCTGCTCCCCAGCTTTTCCTCCCGGTTTATCTGCGTGAGAATGAGGGACCGCCCAGTCCACCAGTCTCAGCCCCGGTTTAGCCGAGAGTGCCCGCCACAGGCCTCTCTGGGCAGCTGGAGCATTGCCGGTACTGCTCCACAAACCGCACCTTGCCGAGTGCTCTCCACCCAGCTCTGCCCCACTTACCGGTCTGGATGAACGTGTCTTCTTTAACTCCTTGGTTGTTGGACTTCCACTCAGTTCAGTTTTCTGTCAGATCTGGCTGTTTCTGTTTTTTAAATTGTTGTTTTTCCTCTTTTGGTTGTGCGGGGAGGCACAGTGTGTGTACCTACACCTCCATCTTGGCCAGAAGAGCCATGTTGCTTGTTTTACACTGGCTTCTTTTAACCAACATAATGGGTTACATTTATTTGTTTTAATTTAAAATGCCTTTATTCATGTATATGGACAATAATACTGAATAAGAATAATATTCAATTTTTCAGTCTGTTGAACTTAGTTATCAATTTCACATCTCTTTTCTATAATGTGTATTGGATGGTAGGGAAAGTCAATTTAATGGACATTATCAACTAATTTCACATATATGCCAGTGCTTGGATAAATGGTGAGTTATAGATGAGAAGTAAGTGTGGGTATATGATGTGCAGGTGGCATTCAGGGTTCTCCAGAACAGAATTTAACACATAAGATGTGTTTCCACTGATTTAAAGTAGTAAACTTGCTCTCTGTGGTTCTTTAAAGGAATCAATTCCAAATTTTCCACCTCCTGGAAGAGGATGGTATTTTTGAAATTTTCTCCAGCTCATTTTTTTTTTAACTGTCTCAGTTGCTTCTTGGTTTTTCAAGGTTCAGTTGCTTTCAGGTCTTCTCTAGGTTCTTGATCTCAGGGTCTCATGTTCTCCAAATATTAATGGAGACACAGTATTTCATGGTGTGCTCTGTGGAGCAGGAGTAGGTGCCAAATCATGGTTCTTGCCACTGCTTGTTTCCTGCTTTGCAGCTTTCTTATCATCAAATTTCCTTTGAGTTTTAAGGTCTGCTTTTGATAATGACTTACCATTTTCTTTTTGGGATTTCTTATTCTGGGGTGGTTTCTTTTTAGAAAGTTTGAAATTGGTTACTGGTTTAATTCTAACAGCTGAGGAGAGACTTTTAACTGTTGCAAATTTAGGCTCTTCATTGGGTACTTCACTTGGCAGTGCTTGGTAAGTTATTGTTTTTGCTGGAAATAGTTGATCAAAAAATGGTTTCTGAGATGGGGCTAGCATAATGCCAAAGCTTTTACAGATTATTAACATGCAACCTGGGAATATGTGTGGTAATTAAAATGTGCTCCCCATCTGGGCACCAAGCAAAATATGTAGGATCAGAGGCCACTAGTATAGAAATAAGTGTATCTTTTAACATCCCATAATTGCATTTGCATGTTAGATATCTAAATTATGCTAGCATTAATGTATGGCTATGAGGACTAAATAAACTGTATTTAGAACACTGGTTCCAAAGTCAAACACAGGATCACATTTCAAGTTGAAATTGTTGCATTGGCAGGAATAAAACCATAAATAGTATGAAACTCAGTAGAACTAGAATTCCAAATTACATCACAAGTGGAGCTATGTCTTGGTAATTGAATGGATTACATTATTTTCTCTATTTGTTTCTAGCTAATGAATCATTTATTCCCTGCAGTAAGAAGTTCCTGTCTTGTCAAATCTCTTCCAGCTATTATAACATAGCAGTAGCTTTTTCATTCCATAGTATCAAAACTTCATCAACCTTAGAGAAACAGTTGTTGCCTAAAGCTGCATGAGGTCCACTAAAGTTGGGGTATAGATAAAACTGAGCAAGTGAAAGTACACCCTACTCCCTGGAGCATAGAGAAAGAGAGTTCACTGTTGTCCAAGTGATAATAAACAATAATTAATTTTTGTAATGCAAATTACTTGCAATTTTATTAAAATTGTCCTTAAAGAATTTAAAATTACTAATATTTCAGGCACACATTATTTCATTATCTGACCAGAATGGATACCAATTTTGCATTTTTTTTCTGGAGGAAAGTCTTTACACACATCCCAGTGTTCATAACACAGAACAGCAGGTGGAGACTCCCAGCAGCACATATGTGAGGGAGTCTGTAGCTAGGATGTGGTGGGTATTTTTTTTGGGGGGGGGTGGAGGGGGATGGCTTAAGTCAAACTGCCTTTGAAGGTCAAACAAGTATAGTAATCCTATATTAGTGACACTGATGATATTTATTATTTTTTCCCTTGCCTCAGCAAACAAGCCCCACACTTACTAAAGATAAGGATTTTGCAATTTCCTCAAGAGTCCCTTGAAAACACTGTGCTTTGTATAAAATATGGTGGTTCATTCACTATAGATCATCCTCTGACCCTCAAATGGGTTCATACACTGACTGTAGGATCTTGGAAACACCATCACCTCTGAATCTTCTCCTGGAAAACACTTATATTTGTTTTCAATGCCCCTTAGTGTCATAAATCACTCTACTGCTGTTGAGTCTGTTATCTAACTTTGAGTTCAGTGTGTTTCTCCTTTCCCCACTGCTGAAAACTAATGAAAAATACATAATCTGTCAAGGAGTACAGACATTGCTCCTCCAGTTTCTCTTTGGCCATACTTATAAGCTCAGGATGAATATTTGCACAGAAGGATTTCAGAGCCCCATCTGATGTTCTGTCATTGCTTTATTGACAAATGGCTGCAGAAAGCAGTACACTGTCTTTAGTAGGAATAGGAGTTAGGGTTTTTAAGCTTTGTGGACTAGTGAGCAACACTCCCTATGCAGGAGAGCTCACACTGCCTCCATACTCACCCAGGAAGATGCCTGTCACCATGACTTACCTTCCAGACTGAAGGGCAGGGACTGATGCCCCTCCTTCCCACCTTAGCCTGAATCTTCCTCTGGCATTTTCATCTCAGAAATGACCACTATCACCCATTATTTGTTCAATGCAAAAATCTGAAATTTTAACTCAATTATTTTCTTTCATTCTCTTTTCACAAACAATCCAAAGAAGATCCAAATAAACCTCATACGCCTCCACTTGTCTCCACTTAATTGCCACCCTCTGTGTAAAAGCACCACTTTTTCTCCCCTTCTCTACAACAGCCTCCAAGCTTCTCTCTCTCCTTTCCCTCTTTCAATCATTCCTGCACAATAGCACAATGACATTCCCAACATGAAACTGATCCTACCTCTCAGCTGTTTAAAGCTCTAAAACACTGCTCAACATATTTACAGTAGATCCCATATACCTGTGACTCCCTTGCTTTCCATCCTCATGACAAACACCACTTCCTTTTTCCCATTACTCCCATTAGCCTTCCTTAAGTGCCATGAACTCACGGTGGCCTTTCCCAACTCTGAGCTTCCCATATACACTAGAAATGCATCTTGGTTCTTTCTGTGACTTCCTTCTTAACCTTCGGATTTTAGTGGAGATATCCCTTCCCAGGATAGCTTCTCCCAGGCTATGTCTTCTCATTACCCTGTTACTTCCCTCCTGGACATTATCTTGCTTAGTTTTGTACTCATTTGTCCAGTGGTTGTCTTCCTCAGCAGAATTTAGGCTCTGTGATGGAAGGGAGCTTGCTGGTCATATTAACCACTGATTCCCAGCCTGTATGTAGCAAAGAGCCTGGCACATAGTAAGTGCTCAATATATATTTGTTAAATGAATTAACTTTTGTCCCTTCACTAGCCCTCCATGCCCAATGTGCTCAGTAAATAGTTATTGAATGAAAAATAAATAGATGAATGTATCAATAAATGAATATTTCTAGCATTAATCTTGCTGCAAATTCCCTCCAAAGATTGGTGTAGCAGCACTTTAGCATGAGAACATCTCTTTCCCTTTCTCCTGGTTCTGCGGCAGAATTGTTTACAACCAGATTTCCTTTGATCCATTTCAGAACAAGAATGAATCACATGGAGATGGTAGACATCAGGAGTGTGGAATCCTGAAATGTCTCCCAGCTTGACTTTTTCACTGGAAAAGAATAGCATGTGGACGGGGTCCTTAGTCTGTGGTTTGGATTGAAACAAAAGTGAGTTCCTAACCTGATCTTCCCACTAAATAGGTCTCCTACTCCTGTGCGAATGCAAAAGGGAAGGCCATGCTAGGAAAGGTATAGCAGTTAGAGAACTCTGAATCAGTGGGTATCAGGCCATCCAGAGTCAACCACAGAGGAAGGCACAAGTGACAATGATTGGAAGATGGAGCAAGGGTCCTTGCCATGACAGCCACCAAGACCTGCCTCCGAATTTGCCTGTTGTCTTTCCTTACAAGAGGCTGACGTCTCTAACCCTGACCCTCCTCACTCCTCTTTGGAGAATGCTCCTTCTAAGACTGACTATAAAGTGGGACATGCCCTTCCAGATCTTACCTTCACCCCTCAGGTGCCAAAGGCAAGGCTAGATGAGAAACAAAGGATGCTCTCCTGACTTTCTAGAATCCTTGCCCCCATACTGGGCCCTGCCCATGGAAGGAGCTATTTGGGCACACAAGGTATGGTGCATATTCATATCCTGGCTCCAGGTCTCTGTCCAATTAGTGAAGCAAGGTTCCTCCATAGGGATCCTACCACATGTGCTGTCCTCCCAGGTGCCTGGCTAGTTTGTGTCCTGAAGCTGCTTCACACATTCATGGTTTTAACTCTTTTGGTGTAACTCATTGCTGGTGAAAACTTGGCATACTCCATGTCTCCAGCTAAGTAACTCATTTGTTTAAACTTTGGAACCATATGAAAAATAAAGACAGGGTTGAAATGTGTGTGTGTGTGTGTGTGTGTGTGTGTGTGTGTATAAGATGGCAGATAGGAATACCCATTCTCCCTGGCTATTTATAACCCTACTCAGGCAATAAAAGCACAATGACCACACTCTTACCTTCTCATCTATCAAAAAAAGTGTTAAGTACAGCACTTTCTTATTTTATGCACTTCTTGGCTCTTAAGTGCTCGCTGTTTGGATTTCTGATCTGATAATTTTATTTGAAAATTAAATTTTATTATAATTTCACACTGTCTGAGCTTCTTCTTCTAGGCAAAGGGCTTCACCTCTGTGGCTACTTCTCCTGCCCTGTAAAGGTGGACCAGGATGATGAGACAAGATAGTGAGAAGCTAGGAAAATTCCTTGCCAAGTGGAATAAGGAAACTGAGACAGATAGCTGAGCACAATGGCTGAGCAATTTACAGCCAGTTGCAGATGGTCACCAGGACAAAAGGTGTGGCAGGGGCAAAACTGGGAAAACAAGGACCTCACCCCCAGGGTAACCTTTCATCCCTTGGCCTTTCCTCCATGGAGATAACATCTAGGCCTCAGTCACATTTCAGATCCAGGCCCAGAAAATCGGCAAAACCAGGTGGGGGATGCCAGGACCAACTCCAATGACTAAAGACCCCCTGCCTTGTCACTGACCAATCAGTGGAGACCATGACCCTGAAAGGGCACACCTACAGAGCTAATGAATACTCTACTGAAACCTTCCCCTGAGACCTCATCTCAGATTCTCACCTGCAAGAAAGAGAAAATAGCTTCAAGACAAAGGACCCATGCATGTTCTCCCTCTGGAGAACAGCCAGCGTCATTTCCTTTCCCTTCTTCTTCCCCTACTTCTTTCTTCACAGGCATGTATCTCCTAAACTCTAAGGCAATAAGCATCTGGCAGCTTATCCCAGGCTGAGCCCCTGAACCTGTTCCTAAAACCCCTTCTCTCTGACTTCCCAGTGAGCTAAGGGCAACCTAGCTTTATTTTCTATGCTAAGTCCTTCCTTGTTTCATTGTCCTCAGCTTTAATAAATATATCTTCATAGTCAACTGGACTTGTATTGTGAAATCTTTCCTGCACAAAATCAATAACTCACACACTAAAACTGGCCCTAGGCAGATCCACTCAGGGCCAGCCCCCTGTCCTTAACAATGGCACCTGCTCCCAGTGGTGCTGCAGGCTCTGGCTATGGATGCTAATGGTCATTTGCTGATGGTCACTAAGCCACTCAAATATAGCTCTTCACAAGTTCTTAACAACACAGAAGAAACAGCATGTGGGCCACACAAAATCCTGCACCTACTTTCTGGCATCTGGCTGTCCTTTTCACTTCATCCTACCACTTGGCAGAAGCCTGGTGCCCAGAAGGTGCTCTGTATATGCTTGTTGAATGGAAATTCCCACTGATAACCTCTGCTCTTTATGTTACTCAAGTTCTTAAAATATTTGGTTGCAGCATGATCTTTTATGGATCTAGGTCATTGAACAAGTGCTTCTGTCTTTCCCTTATGCTTTAAGAATACACACTTTACAGTTTTACAATGGTCCATGTATTTATCTTTGAAATGAAGAAATTGAAAAAAAAACTTGCAAAAGGATTATAAGACTGGAAATGGTGCTGTAAATAGTCCTGAGACATGAAATTTTGGATGATAGGAGGCTTATGGCATTTGAACCAGCAATGTATAGGATTCATCCCTAGGAGGGAAGGATCTGGCTTCCTCAGAAAAAGCCTAAACCACCTAGCTTAGGGCACAGTGAGTAGTAGGGCCATGCAGAAGGTAGGCTTGAAGGGAAGGACCATGGGGACCCCAGACCCCAGTAGAGCTTCTCTTTGCTCATTCTGTGTGTGGAGAGAAAGGAAGATGTACTTGCAGGCTCTGAGCCCAAGTGGGCAGGGGCACAGGGACCCTTGGCTAACTCTAGATTGCACCACCAATCAGGAAACACCAACCTAACAACTGAGCCTTGTGGTGAACTCCTAATTCTCCTGACAGTTGAGGCAGCATAAGTTAAATCAATATCTATACAGAAGGGAAGATGATGAAAATTAGCTATTAAGTGAAAAATGAGTCAAAAATTACATGGACTTCCAGCCAAGATGGAGGCATAGGTAGATATGCTTTGCCTTCTCACAGAAGTAAAAGAAGGACAACAAATTTAAAAACAAAAACAAACCAAAAAACCCCAGAAATGCTAGAAAATTGAACTGTATGGAAGTCCGACAACCAAGGAGTTAAAGAAGAAACATTCATCCAGACCAGTAGGAGGGGCGGAAACTGGCATCTGGGGTGGGGAGGACTTGTGGCAAGGTGGCAGTTGGAGGACTGGAATGAGCAAGGTGGTGTCTGGCCCACCAGGTGCGACAGCAGCTGGTGGACTGGGAGGTCTCACATTTATGTGCAGATAATCATGAAGAACAACTGGGGAATGAGACAGACAGTGCAACCTGGGGTTCCAGCATGGGGAAATAAAGACTCAAAATCTCTGACTGAAAAAAAACATGGGGGTTGAGGTAGTGGGAGAAACTCCCACCCTCACAGGAGAGTTCACTGAAGAGACCCACAGTGTCGGTCCTAGAACATACACAAACCTACCCACCTGGGAGTCAGCACCAGAAGGGCCCAATTTGCTTGTGGGTAGTGGGGAAGTGACTGAAAGCCAGCCAAGAGCCAAGCAAGCAGAATTGTTCCTTTTCTTACCCCTTCTTCCACCCCCATGGTAACATAGCGCAGCAACTTGGGTTGTATGCTGCCTTGGTGAATACCTAAGGCTCTGACCCTTACTATGTAACAGGCATGCTGAGACCAAAAAATATGGCCCAAATGAAAGAACAGATCAAAACTCTGAAAATAGAACTAATAGAATATAGCCAACCTATCAGATGCAGAGTTCAAAACACTAGTAAGCAGGGTGCTCACAGAAATGGTTGAGTATGGTTGCAAAATAGAGGAAGAAGTGAAGGCTATGCAAAGTGAAATAAAGGAAAATGTACAAGGAACCAACAGTGATGGGAAGGAAACAGGGACTCACATTAACGATTTAGACCAGAAGGAAGAAATAAACATTCAATCAGAACAGAATGAAGAAACAAGAATTCAGAAAAATGAAGAGAGATCAGGAAGATGGCAGTGAGATAGGTGGGAGTGGAGTCCACTTCCTTTTGCCCACTGGTGAAACACCTAGCTGATCTTCTGAAGAACAGAGCCAACGGTATTCCAGCATATATGAAGATTGGTGACCAAAACTGTAGGAGACATTGAATGATTGGACAGTAAGGAGAGTGCTTTTGGAACGATAAGTGCAGGGACCAGGGCAGGCTGT
This sequence comes from Micronycteris hirsuta, assembly GCA_004026765.1. Taxonomy (NCBI): domain Eukaryota; kingdom Metazoa; phylum Chordata; class Mammalia; order Chiroptera; family Phyllostomidae; genus Micronycteris; species Micronycteris hirsuta. The sequence continues at coordinate 14,078 of PVJI01023059.1, forward strand.
AGCCCCAGACCCGGCACCTGCTGGGTCTGCTGGAAGGTTCTTGGGAGTGAGCCAGGTGGGCTGTGTGAGAGGCCAGGTGCTTGTTTGGACTGGCAGGCTTAAATAGGAAGAATTTTTCAAAAAGAAAAAAAGAAAAGAAGAGGCACTCCATGGCTGTTTGGAGAGCCCCTACCATCAGCAGCTTCGGGGTCAGTACATGCCTGGGGATCTGAGGCCCAGGGCAGCCTGTCTGTGCACACTCTGGAAGAACTGGGGTCAGTACACAACTGGTGGCACTTGGGCCAGTGGCAGCTTGTGCTCCCATCAAGGGGAATTGGGGACTGTGCACACCTGGTGGTTTGTGGCCCACCCATGCCTACTCCAAAAACGCCAGGGACAGCATGCAACTGGTGGCCCCCGACCGGCAGCTCGCCCGTTCCCAATCCAGGGGCATAGGGGACAGAGAATACAGGTACGAGGGGCTCATGCCCAGAGTACAGGGGACAAATAGCCTGCTACCCAGACCCTGTGCACAGAGCCCTGTAGGACCAACTGGCTCTGTAGGAGAAAGGCAGAAGCACCTCGCTGAAGGGAGCGGCAGTCCTCGGAAAGTCTTGAACAGTGTGGGGGCTAAACTACCTGGAAGGCGTATTGAGAGTACCTAGCATCTAGACCTGAAAAGAGCAAGAAGGCGGTGGGTGAGTTGCCCCTAATTGGTGCACCTCAAGGACAGCGCAACTAAAGACCTAGGCTGGACCCAGAAGCACAGCTAGGAACTTGGCTGGAGGCTGAACAACGGCAAAGAGTGCATCTCAGGAAGGGAGGAAATCAAAACTAATATCTTCACAGCTGGACGCAGCCAGGAAGACCAAAAGAACAGGCCTGGCCTGACTGGTTTAAAGCCAGCAGAAGGTTGTTTTTTAAAATTTTAATTTAATTCCTTCTTCCTTCTGTTCTTCTTTATTATTTTATTCCTTCTTCCTCTCTTTCCTTTATTATTCCTAGTCCCTTTCTTCTTTTATTTCTTCTTTTTTTACTTTTTTATTTTAATTTTATTGTTTTAATTAAATTTTTTTCTTTTAACTTGTTCTTTTCTTTCTTTCCCTCTTTTGTTTTTATTCCTTCTTCTTTTCCTTATTTTATTCTTTCTCCATTCCTTCTTTCTCCCCCCTCTTCTTTACCCATAGGTGAGACATTAGAACCTGGAGCTGTGAAAAGACCAGGGTTAGACACAGACAGGTGTCATCCCAAAAAACAGAGACAGCGAGACAAATTTTACTTTTCTTCTCTAGAGAACTTGTAAGGTGGTAATGGTGAACACCAATACACCTGCTGGAAGAGGAAATCCACCAACAAAGGAACCACCAACAGAAAACAATGGAAGAAGGTGAAGGAGGAAGTGGAACCCACACTAACCTCAATCCAAGACTGAACAGGTAATATACCAACTGGTGGAGAAATTATCCACAACAAACAACTGAACAAGAGTGATAGAAAAGCCTCAAAACCTTGTTCACACAGAAGAATCAGCTTCAACACAACCTGTCCACACAAGCACAACAGAATACAAGGTGTGGTAGATGGAGTGACCTTCGGTTAACCAACTGGATGGAAGGACTCATCAAAGAAAGACCCAACAAAAACCAAACCCAAAGACATCCAGAGAGCCAACATAAATGACAGTCCAAGACCAGCAAGCTCAGGAGATTAAGGAGACTACACCACTGAATCTTGCAGGTATTCTACCATAGAAGCTCATAGCATAAAACCAGGGAGTTAGAGCAGATCGATTTAAGAAACAGAGGCTAGCAAGAAGTGTCTCAAAAACAATGGGAAGACAAAGAAACAATTCCTAAATGAAAGGAAAGGAGGAAGCCCCAGAAAGAATGATAAATGAATCAGAGGCAAGTCAACTATCAGATATTGAGTTCAAAGCTTTGGTTATCAGGAAGCTCAGTAAGTTCGATGAGCTCACACAGAATTACCAGAGAAAACAGGGAAAGTACAATGAACTCACTGCAAACTATATCAACACGAAAAAGGAAATAGAAACTATTCACAAGAACCAAGAGGAAATGAAGAATACAATATCTGAACTGAAGAACACAATAGAAGGAATCAAATGCAGGCTTGATGAAGCAGAGGATAGGATAAGTGAGCTAGAGGACAAGGTAGAAAAAAACACCAAAAAAGAGCAAGAAAGGGAAAAGAGGCTCAGAAAGAATGAAGAAGTATTAAGGGAATGCAGGACAACATGAAACATAATAATATTCATATAATAGGGATACCAGAAAGAGAAGAAGAGTAAAGAATAGAAAAAATATTTGAAGAAGTAATGATGGAAAACTTCCCTAATCTGATGAGAGAAACAGTCACAAAAATCCAGGAAACACAGAATCAAAAGGAACCCAAAGAGGCCCACTTCAAGACACATCATAATTAAAATGGTAATATTCCAAGACAAACAGAGAATCTTAAGGGCAGCAAGTCAGAAACAGGAAGTAACATACAAGGGAGCCCCGATTAGGTTTCCTTGCAGCTGACTTCTCAGTGGAATTGCTCCAAGCCATAACGGAATGGCAAAAAATATTCCAAATAATGAGAACCAGAGTCCTGCAACCAAGGCTACTGTACCCAGTAAGGCTCTCAATCAAGATAGATGGCCAAATAAGGAACTTCCCAGACAAAAGAAGTCTAAAAGAATACACCTCCACCAAACCAGCTCTGCAAGAGATGCCAAGGGACTGCTTTAAGGAAAGGAAGGAAATGAGAGAGAGAGAGAGAGAGAGAGAGAGAGAGAGAGAGAGAGAGAATGAGAGAGAGAGAGAATGAGCAACACAAGTACAAAAAAATGGCAATGAATAAGTACCTATCAATCATAACCTCAAATGTAAATGGATTAAATGTTCCAATCAAAGACATAGAATAGGTGAATGGATAAGAAAGCACGACCCACGCATATACTGCCTGCAAGAAACTCACCACAGGTCAGAAGTCCTACAGTAACTGAAAGTGAAGGGCTGGAAACAAATTTTCCAAGCAAATGGACAGGAAAAAAGAGCCTGGCTAGCAATACTCATATCAGACAAAATATACTTCAAAAAAGGGGCCATAAAGAGAGACCCAGAAGGACACTTCATAATATTCGAGGAAAGAATCTACCAAGAAGACATAAACATTGTAAATATATATGCACCCAACATAACAGCACCCAAATACATAAAGAAAAACTTGGAGGACTTCAAGAAAGATATTTACAGCAACACAATTATAGTAGGGGATTCCAACACCCCACTATCAAAAATGGACATATCTTCCAAAGAAAATATCAACAAAGGTATTGTGGTCTTGAACAATGCCCTAGATGAAAAAGGCTTAATATATATATATATATATATATATATATATATATATATATATATATATATATATGAAATAGACTGATATATATAGAGCCTTTCATCCCAAAGAAACTACATACACATTCTTTTTGAATGCACATGGAATATTTTTCAAAGATAGACCACATGATAGGACAAAAACAAGCCTAAACAAATTCAAGAAAATTGAAATCATATCAAGTCTTTTCTCTGACCACAGGGACTGAAATTATAAACCAACCCCAAGGGAAAAAACCCCAAACACTCAAAATCATGGAGATTGAATAGTATGCTACTAAACAATGAATAGGTCAAGAATGAGATTAGGGAAGAACTCAAAGAGTTTCTGGAAACAAATGAAAATGAAATCATAACAACCCCAAACTTATGGGACATAGCGAAAGCAATCCTGAGAGGGAAGTTCATAACAATATAAGCCTACCTAAGAAAGATAGAAACATTTCAAACAAACAACCTAACCCTATGCCTACTCAAGGAACAACAACAAAGACAGCCCAGAGCAAGTAGAAGGAAGGAAATAACCAAGATCAGAGCAGAATTAAATGACATAGAAACTAAACGCACAATTCTAAGGATTAATGAATCCAGGAGCTGGTTCTTTGAAAAGATAAACAAAATAGACAAGCCTTTAAGCAGGCTCATCAAGAAAAAAAGAGAGAGGACCCAAATAAACTCAATCAGAAATGAAAGAGAAGATATTACAACTGATGCCACAGAAATACAGAGGATTGTAAGAAACTACTATGAAGAACTGTACGCCAAGAAATATGAAAGCCTAGGTAAATGGACAAATTTCTAAAAAAAAATATAATCTTCCAAAACTCAATGAAGAAGAAGCAGAAAGCCTGAACTGACCAATAACAGCAGATGAAATTGAAGCAGTAATCAAAACACTCCCAACACACAGAAGCCCTGGACCAGATAGTTTCACAGGAGAATTCTACAAAGCATTTAAGGAAGAGCTAACCCTTATCCTTCACAGACTATTCCAAAAAATCCAAAATGATGGAAGACTCCCAAACTCTTTTTATGAAGCCAGCATCATCCTAATCCCAAAACCAGACAAAGACACAACAAAGAAAGAAAACTTCAGGCCAGTATCACCGATGAACAAAAAAGCTAAAATCCTCAACAAAATATTGGCAAACCTCATCCAGCAATACATTAAAAAGACCATGATCAAGTGGAATTCATCCCAGGGGTGCAAGGATGGTACAATATTTGCAAATCAATAAGCGTCATATGTTACATAAACAAAAGCAAAGACAAAAATCACATGATCATATCAATAAATGCTGAAAAAAGCATTTGATAAGATACAGCACTCATTTATGAGAAAAATGCTTAGGAAAGTGGGAACAGAGGGAGCATTCCTCAACATAATAAAAGCTATATATGAGAGACCTACAGCCAACATTATACTCAATGGGCAAAAACTCAAATCTTTCTCACTAAGATCAGGAACAAGACAAGGTTGTACACTATCACCACTTCTAGTCTACATAGTACTGGAATTTTTAGCCACAACAATAAGACAAGAAAAGGAAATAAAAGGCATCCAAATTGGAAAGGAGGAAACAAAACTGTCATTGTTTGCAGATGACATGATAGTGTACATGGAAAATCCTGTAGACTGTGCCAAAAAACTATTCAACCTAATAAATGAATTTGGCAAAACAGCAGAATACAAAGTCAATATCCAGAAATCAAAGGCATTTTTGTATACCAATAATGAAGCATCAGAAGCAGAACTCAGGAAAAAATCCCATTCTACATAGGAACAACAACAACAACAACAAAATACCTAGGAATAAACCTCACAAGGAGGTAAAAGACCTGTACTCAGAAAGCTACACAACACTGAAGAACGAAATCATGGAAGGCACAAACAAATGGAAACATATACCGTGCTCATGGATCAGAAGAGTCAACATCATCAAAATGTCCATACTACCCAAAGCAATTTATAGATTCAATGCAATCCCTGTCAAAGTACCAATGGCATATTTCACAGATATAGAGAAAACATTTCAAAAATTTATATGGAACCATAAACGACCCTGAATATCTGCTGCAATTTTGAGAAAGAAGAGCAAAGTAGGAGGCATCACAATACCTGATATCAAACTGTATTAAAAGGTCACTGTAATCAAAACAGCTTGGTACTCTCATAAAAACAGACAGATAGACCAATGGAATAGAATAGAGATCCCAGAAATAAATCCGAGTCTCTATGGGCAATTAATCTTCAACTAAGAGGGCAGAAGTATAAAATGGAATAACAATAGCCTCTTCAACAAATGGTGTTGGGAAATCTGGACAGCTACACGCAAAAAAATGGAACTTGAGCACCAACTTACACCATACACAAAAATAAATTCAAGGTGGATAAAAGACTTAAATGTAAGTTGTGATACCATAAAAGTCCTAGAGGAAAACATCGGTAGTAAAATCTCAGACATTACACACAACAACATCTTCAGCTATATGTCCCCCAGAGCAAGGGACATAAAGGAAAGAATAAACATATGGGACCTCATGAAAATAAAAAGCTTCTGCACAGCTAAATAAAACAGCATTAAAATGAAAAGAGAACCAACTAAATGGGAAAACATATTTGCCAATGATACCTTGGACACAGTTTGATCTTCAAAACATATAAAGAACTCACACAACACCACTTGAGGAAGACAAAAAAACCAATTATAAAATGGGCAAAAGACTTGAACAGAAACTTCTCCAAGGAGGACATACAGAGGGCCCAGAGATCTATGAAAAGATGCTCAGCATCACTAGCCATCAGAGAAATGCAAATTAAAACCACAATGAGATGCTGCCTCACACCGGTCAGAATGGCAATCATGAACAAAGCAACAGACAAGTTTTAGAGAGGATGTGGAGAAAAGGGAACCCTACTGCACTGTTGGTGGAAATGCAGACTGGTGCAGCCACTGTGAAAAACAGTATGGAATTTCATCAGAAATTAAAAATGGAACTGCCTTTTGACCCAGCAATTCCACTGCTGGGATTATACCCTAAGAACCCTGAGACACCAATTGAAAAGAACCTATGCACCCCAATGTTCATAGCAGCACAGTTTACAATAGCCAAGTGCTGGAAACAACCCAAGTGCCCATCAGCAAATGAGTGGATTAAGAAACTATGGTACATTTACACAATGGAATTCTATGCAGCAGAGAGAAAGAAGGAGCTTATACCCTTTGCAACAGCATGGATGGAACTGGAGAGCATTGTGCTAAGTGAAACAAGCCATGTGTTGATTGACAAATACCATATGATCTCACCTTTTACTGGAACTTAATCAACAAAAGAAAAAAGCAAGCAAAATATAACCAGAGACACTGAAATTAAGAACAATCTAACAATAGCCAGAGGGGATGGGGGAGGGGACTATGGGGAGAAGTGTTTTCAGGAACCAATATGGAGGACACATGGACAGAACCAAGGGGGAGGGGAGGGGCAGAGGAAAGAGGTGGTATTGGTAGGGGTGGGAGTTGGGAGGGGAGAGGATGCAGACAACTGTAATTGAACAAAAATAAAGTAATTAAAAAGAAAAAAGTAAAATGAAGAGAGGCTTATGGACCTCCAGGAGAACTTTAAATGTTCCAACATCCGAATCATACAGGTGCCAGAGGGAGAAGAGGAAGAGCAAGAAATCGAAAACTTATTTGAAAAAATAATGAAGGAGAATTTCCCTAATCTGGCAAAGGAAATAGACTTCCAGGAAGTCCAGGAAGCTCAGAGTCCCAAAGAAGTTGGACCCAAGAAAGCACTCACCAGGACACATCATAATTACATTACCCAAGACTAAAGAGAAGGAGAGAATCTTAAAAACAGCAAGGGAAAAGGAGACAGTTACTTACAAAGGAGTTCTCATCAGACTATCAGCTGATTTCTCAAAAGAAACCTTTCAGGCAAGAAGGGGCTGGAAAGAATTACTAGAAGTCATGAAAGGCAAGGACCTACATCCAAGATTGCTCTATCCAGCACATCTATCATTTAGAAGGGAAGGGCAGATAAAGTGCTTCCCCGATAAAGTCAAGTTAAAGGAGTTCATCATTACCAAACTCTTATATGAAGTATTATAGGGACTTATCTAAGAAAAAGAATATGATCAAAAATATGACAATAAAATGACAACAAACTCCCAACTATCAACAACTGAACCTAAAAAACAAAAACAAAACCAAACTAAGCAAACAACTAGAACAGGAACGGAATCACAGAAAAGGAGAACACATGGAGGATTATCAGTGGGGCAGGTGAGGGGGATATGAGGGGAAAGGTACAGGAAATAAGAAGTATAAATGGTGGGTACAAAATAGACAGGGGTAGGTTAAGAATAATGTGGGAAATGAAGAAGACAAAGAACTTATATGTAAGACCCATGGACATGAACTAAAGTGGGGGAAAGCTGATGGGAAGTGGGTGCAGGGCGGAGGGGAATAAATGGGCAAAAAATAATGGGACAATGGTAATAGGATAATTGATAAAATATATTTACAAAATTACATGTATATACATATAACACATACACCCACATACTGGAAGAATAATTACCATGACACTAATACAAGGTTAGGCTTTTAAATATACATTCCCTTACAGGTGCTGTCATTTTTCTTGTTCTATGTGACGTCTGGCTCCTGACTACTGATGGGTGGCTAATTCTGAATGTCCTGGTGGTCCATGCTCTGGAAGCCAGGCTCCAGCCTTCAGCAGCACATTCCATATCCCTATTTACCTTCCTGGGTGCTTGATTTCTGCTCTGCAGCCAATCTGCTTGCTAGGTTAGCTGTGGTCTTCCAAAAATAGTCAATAGATTCTTTGTGGGCTTTTTCCATTCCACTGAGCATGGTTTTATGTGAAACCTTTGATTGACAACCTACTTTTAAGTAATGTATTGATTGCATTAGTGGAGGTCTTAAGGGCTTTCTCAGTTCTTAGTGACGTGCAGAAAGACAGTTGGGTTTTCTTTTAAGGTTAACGGGAACCAGATTTCTTTCCCACATCCCTGGCCTCTTTTGGCTGCTGCATAACCCCTGGACAGTGCTGGTCCAGGGTGGGAAGACAGTTGTGGCCCTGGTTCTGGGCCCCAGGGGATACTAGGCTCTGAAATCTTCCACAACTGTCAGTTTCAATCCCAGTTTCCTCTAAAGAGATAATTGTTAGATATTTCTCTGTTTCCTCCCACACATTTTCATATTGGTACAGAATATTTTGTTTTTGCATTAATTAGTTTTAGTCATTTTTTTAAAGTATAAAATATTCAAAGCTAAACATGGTCTTAAATGTGGTTTTAGTTGTAGAACATAGATATGGATATGAAAGAGCCTCTTTTTTATTGAATTATAAGTAAATCTTCCACATGTAGTTTTCTCTTTGATTCAAGAGAGAGACAGTTTTTCAATTTTCAAATTGGTATTTTAATCATCTTGTGGATGTATTTGATTCTATTAAATAATGATTATAAACACAATTGTGCAACTCTTCTAGAAATTCATTGAGTGTTTTTGTGATCAATTGCATGATTTACTTTTATAACTATTTCATGAAGATGAGAAAATATTCCTTGTAGGGCTGCCATAACAAACAACTTTAAAATTCTTTAAAAAATATTTTATTTTTATTTATTTTTAGAGAGCGGGGAAAGGAGAGAGAGAGGGAGAGAAACATCAATGTGTTACCTCTCACGTGGCCACCACTGGGGACCTGGCCCACAACCCAGGCATGTGCCCTGACTGGGAATTGAACTGGTGACCCTTTGGTTCCCAGCCTGTGCTCAATCCACTGAGCCACACTAGCCAGGGCACAGACAACGTTTTATATATTCATAAAATCAAGTTCCCTGATTACATTATTCAATTTTTCTATACCTGAACTGAAGGAAATATATCAAAATCTTCTGCTATGATTCAGCTGCTGTTTAAAGGTTTTAAAAGTATTTCCATAAAATTTTATTTCACTTATTTTACTTCTGGGTTGTATAAAAAGGTTAATATTTTGATCTGTAAAAAATTATATGTTTTTATGAATCATCTCTTTTACTATTGGTGCTATTAACATTAATTGCCTCAATTTAAATTTTTGCCTTCAAATTCCACTTTATCTGATTTTCATATTAACTAGCTGTATTTCTTTTTTGTTATAGTCTACTTATCATATTTTTGCCCACTCCTCGTTTTAGCCCATTTTTGTCATTGTGTTATTTTCTTTAACTTTTATTTTGAAATAATAAAACAGTTGCAAATATAACACAGTGAAGTTGTTTTTACTCTTTGAGTTTCCCATATGGTTACATCTTACCTAATCAAGACCAGGGAATTGACATTAGTACAACTTGTGTGTGTGTGTGTAGTGCTATGTCATTTTATCATAGGTACAGACTCATGTAACCACTAGATCATTCAGGAACAAAAACATCATCACAAACATAGCCTTCATGCTGAACTTTTATAATTACCTCTATTCTCTTATGCCTCACCATTCCTAACTCCTGGCAGCCATTAATCTGTTCACCATTTCTATAATTTTGTCATTTCAAGAATGTTTTATATATATGGAATCATATAGTATGATTTTGGATTGCCTTTTTTTCCCCACAATGCCCTTGAGACCCATCTGAGTTGTGTGTATACTATAATTTTTTACTATTACTGGTTTATTTTTTATTGTTTTTATTTTTTGCTGAGTAGCATTCCATGGTATGGATGTTCCACAGTTGGTTTAACTATTCACCAGTTG
>PVJI01023060.1:0-24222 GCA_004026765.1 Micronycteris hirsuta
CTGGTTTGGGGTTTTTTAACCCCTACAGTGATGGAGGTCACCATAGAAAGAGGTCAGAGTGAGTGTGAGTGCCTCTTGACCAAATCCTACATGAGGACTCTCACTGGACACCCTCTCTTGTAATAACATTCATTAGAACGGGTAACAAACAAGCATGGGCTGGGCACTCCCGAACTCATTTTCTACGTTACTCCATTTAACACTTACATCACCCCCATACATTCGGCACTATTAACCCAGTCTTCCAGATCCAGAAACAGGGGCCAGGGAAAGGAGGTAAATTGCCCAGGAACTCACCAGTAGTAGGGGAAAGCTGGTAATCAAACCCAGCACTGCATGATGCCAAAGTCCACGTGTGGGAAATCTATCTGGAACCAGAGACCACTATCTTAACCACACCACCAGACGACTTAACAGAGGTGCTCACCCTTGTCCGCAGACCATGGGCTTGGCCAACCAAGTTCGTAAGAATAGTTTTCCATTCCCTTTTCTGCAATTTGTGAGATTGCTTCATGTGCTTAACCCATTCCAGCAAGCCCTGACTGAGGGGTGGGCATGGGCCCAGGAAGGGACTGACAGTACTCTTCCTATACAATGTTCACAAAGGTCTTGCCACCCACCTGCTTGTTTGTTTTCTAAGAAACCAATATCTTCCCAGAGATGCTTGAAAAATGCCTACAACCTAATGACAGAAAACATTCTTGGGAAGGAGCCATCCCCTGCATAATGAGTATCCTTCACAAACATTAGGACTGAAGACACAGCCCTGAGACTCTGCAGGTCCAACAATAAAGAGTCTTGGGCAGGTGAAAATGGAGACGAGGGCGTATGCTCACCCAGGTGACCAGGCACCCAGGGCTATTTAAAGTATTGTATTTCATACAGATAAAGAACAGAATTTAGAGTCTGATGGAAGAATTCCCCTCCAGAGGCTGCTTGAGGCTTCTTTCGGTCATGGTTATTACCAGACCAGTGTTTATTGTAAGGAAACCAAAATAACACAAAAAACTGTCCTTGGCACAGAACTTATTTGCTTTTTTTTTTATTATTATAATTCAGTCAAGGTTGAAATCCTCTCACCTGTGCCATTCTTCCTTCAAAGAGAATGCTGTGTGAATCCACGGTGGACGAGAATGTGACATCTCAAACTGTCACCTGACTCGGCAAGTGGCAGGTCCTTCTGGCAACAACAACGGCAAGGGGCCAGACTAGGCATTTCCTTCTTAGACACAGTGCCTTGGGAGAGCTCCTCGTTCTCAGAGGGAATCACATGCACTAACTGATCAGTAAGAAACACTTCCAGTAGGCAGGCTCTTTAAAACTATTACCTCCCTAAACAAAATGTAGCAAAAGCTGCCAAAAGCGCTTATTTTTATCTGAGGAGTCCCATGGGCTACACCCTCCTAAAAAGGATATGATCATGAAAACACACCTGCTTTTTTCCTCTTTGAGGATCTCTTCACTGACAGGAAACGCTCTCAATCAGCCATGAGGTGCCCTTTCTGCCTGGAAGTCACCTCAGCTTGTGTGCAGGTATTTACTAGACGTGGGTGGTGATACATCCCGGGCAAGAGCCACAGCTTTGGCATCAGCAGCTGAGAAGGTGGGCAGTCTTCCTTTCGTCAGTCAGATTGTCTGCTCTTTATACCTCAGCAGATCACAATATAACTTCCCACACTAGCACCCATGCACGCAACTGCTCTCTGTGTTTCCACTGTAATTACTTGGAAATTCTTCCTACCGCCCATGCACCTGTCCCAATGGGAAGTGTTGCCATCTCAAGTATGAATGGTTATTTGTTATAACGAAAGTACGATCCTCTTGGGGTTAAATAATTCTAGTTCATTTGGCTTTTCCTTACCCTCCAACATTAGAAAGTCAGCTTTGTGACTCATCTCTAAAGTCTCTCCTACTTCTGCATATTCCTATTCTCTAGAAACCTGAGCAAGTTTTGATTGTCTAGAGAGACAAAGCATCATACAATATCCCCGTCTCCATGTGGGAGGAATATGACCCGGCCTGAAAAGGGACCAATCCTTCTTTACAATAGGAAGTTAGAAAAGGGATTTATTGGCCCAAATTACATGAGAGTAGAAAGGTAAATGGCAGAGATCATCCTGGGCTCAAATTGTGATAGAGCCAAAAATAGACCGTCGGGTGATGGTGTGCATCCAACTTGCTCCTGGTGTGAGCCCGACCGCAGCACCTCTGAACTTCTTCACTCCAAAAACTCCTTTCACAGTGGTTTTCCCAGTGCCTCTTCGGTGAAACATTTCTCCTTGAAGTTCAACTTATTTCCATTTAACCTGTTTGAAAGCCAGTGTTTTGATTTTTTTTTAACCTAATGGATGGTTAGCATTTTAACTAAAAATTTGTATCTAAATGGATATTCAAACTATATTTGTTATTTAACTTTTAAAAAATATGTTTTCTTGCCTGGCTGGTGTAGCTCAGTGGACTGAGCGTGGGCTGGGAACCGAGCGGTCCCAGTTCGATTTCCAGTTGGGGCACATGCCTGGGTTGCAGGCCAGGTCCCTAGTGAGGGCCATGTGAAAGGCAACCACACATTGCTGTTTCTTTCCCTCTCTTTCTCCTTCCCCTCTCTCTAAAAATAAATAAATAAAATCTTAAAAAATATATGTTTTCCCATAAAATGTAACACAAATAGTACTTGCAGGAAACCCTGCCCCTTGACCATGCCTGCTCGCGGTACACGGTGGGCATAAGTAGGTGTACAGTTGTTCATATGGAAAATAATACAATAATAAGTAATAATATAAGAATAAACTCTGGGTTTCACCTACCCACAACTGTAAATCTACCTTCGCTATGTCCTGTATACCTGTAGTTCTCATGTCTTGGGTTATTGTATTAAACCCAAGACATGTACTGACACAAAATATATAAAATAATCTTCCTGAACAAGCACAAATTGTAAAACAACAATTCGGGGGGTATGGAACACATAGAAATAAACTGATCAATTTGTCATGTGATTTAAAAAACAAGCAGATGGAAATGGGGGCTCAGCGTGGCATTTACGTTCCCCTAAGTGATTTTAATGAGTAGCCAAGAGTTGAGAACTTCTGACCCAAAATTTCAATTTCTTATTATGGTGGGTAAGTTCCTCTAGGGTTCAGCCCCTCGCTGGCCTTCTCTCTCTCCCAGTGTTACATCCATCAGGCCATGAGCTGAGCCTTAGCAAAGGCACACAGGAGTGCTTCCCGCCTGCATCGCTACACCCCTGCTCTTGGATACATATCCTTTTCCTGGAAGCCTCTGATCTTCTGCCCGCCACGGCTTCTGCTAGCAAACATCTGACTTACCCCACCACCTGGGAACCTTTCCTCCTCCCTCCTCCTCCCCTACTCCGCTGGAATTGTTTACGAGTCTGCTTCTCCTCTTCCGGACTGTAAACATCCACCCTAATCTCTACGCCAGGGGCCAGGACCCAAATCTAATCCTAGGAAATAAGATATAAGATTAGGGATTTGTGTCTGTTTCATTTGCCATTCAAGACTAGCTACACAGTTTGCAGTCCCAGTGCAAAATGAAAATGCGGAGCCCTTAGTTTGAAGATTAAGAATTTCAAAATGGCACCAGTGGGGCATTAAATCCGGCACAGGGCCCTTCTGCCTAATACATAGTTGGTGCTCAAAGATGTTTGCTGAATGAATGCATTTTTGCATTTCCTGCACCTGGCTGGTGGAAAGAACTTGTACTTCCTGCATTCTGAGAAACAGAGGCTGCAGTGGTGGGAGGAACGAGGGGAGGATGAGAGAGGCGCTTTTCAATTCGTGATGAAGCGAATGCCTCGCTTAACGACAGCCGGGTGCTGCCAACAACCACGGAGGAATCCCCCTTAGGGTCCCACCGAGGAACCCTCCGCAAGGCCTTTTCTCCTTCCAGACTGGCAGGCAGAACATGAACACTGGTCTCTCCAGCCCATCAAATATTTTGCGCTTTTAATTGGGTAGCAACACAGCCAAGAGAGCTTTACCAAAGGCACTTGACCCTGGATATAAAAACATACACATTTTTAATTTTACAAATGGCATTATTGCTTTTTCCCCTTTGCTAAAGCATACCGTGTCTGTTTTTCTAATTTTTCTTATATTCCTGATAGGCAAAGAGGCCCTTGCTAACTTCACCTTTTATGTAAAGTGTCTGTTACATTTTTGGTCTACTTCATATTTATAAAAGCAAACCCAAGGCATTACAACAGTTTATCCCTCCATGCATCTGCTAAGAGTCTAGACCTTACACACCATAAAGCTGCAAGGGGTCCAGAACCATTAGTCCCATTACACTAACGAAATCGTAGCCGTATGCTATGACCACACCTAGCAAAATGATCAGCAGGCCCTTTGTATCTATGATCTGTTTCTCTCTTGAACACGTTCTTCAGATTCTATCTTTATTCATCTCAAGCCCCAAATCCTTGTCTTCTGCTCTGTCCACTCAGAAGGCCATCTGGAAATGTACTGTGTGGGAACACCCAGCTTCGGAAGAAGAATGAGTCATGTCGAAAGTACAGTGTCCTGTCCATTCCTGCCTTACATGCCATCTGGCTAGAAAAGTTGTAACATTCTGCTTTCTGAGAGACTAGAGCACCTGGCTTTTCTCTTAGAGAGGAAAGTCAGTAGGTCAGTTCACTTCCCCCATTTTCTATTTTTAAACAGACTTTTCTCTAGTAATTTCATTTCCTGTCATGCCCATATTTCTTCTTTCTTTTTTGCTCACCCTCCCCTTCCCCCAAGGAAGACTGGTATCAGGGTTCTTGATGCATGGAGTTTAGCTCACAAACACTTCTTCAGAAAATTTCGGTTTGATTTTCAGTAACTTGGATCAAGGGTTTTCTTAATCATTCTATTCTCAGTCTTAAACACATTCTATTAATTATTCCATTAGCAGTGAGGAGTCCCACTATGCTTCACCCCCTGCAGGGCAAAAATCACAAGCTAAAGGTGGGCTTCCCACTGAGACCCATTGATGGGGGGAGGGCGTTAACATTGAAATGGATTTTTAAATATAAAATGACACTTATTTACTAACACCAAGTTAAGTCTATACAAGAATGCTCTGTGCGTGGCTAGGAAAGAGCATGGCCACCAAAAGTCCTGAAGTGTTGGGGCCAATAGAGGCAAATTCCAGAATATAGCTAGATACTATAGAAGTAAATACACAGTGTTCAGGACCGTACACTAAAGTGTAAAGTAATCCTGCTAACATCTCTTTAGCAATTTACCATGCCTCCACTAACGTCTAAAACAACCCTATGAGGTAGCTATGGCTATGGCCATGTTAAATTTATGTGGTCGCTCAGTTACACAGCTATCTGGCAGCAAATCGAAGCCACGGTCCTGCTATTTCCCAGACAAATCTCCCGGACTTTGGTTTGCATGCCTTGTGCTTTTCACTCCGAAGACAGATGGTGCCGCCTCTCCTCGCCTGTCTTCCTGTGCCAAACTGCATTTTTTCCTCACACCTCTGAAGAAGATTCTGGAAACCGGAGACCATTCAATTACATGCCAATATATTTATGTCTATTTGCACTTGTTTATTTTTCTAGGGGAAAAATAAGACTGAGTTTTAACAGAAAACAGAAAAGTAAAAGTTAAGAGCCACTCTTTTAAAACCCTACAATTATTTTCAACCTCTGGTAGTGCAACGACACGTGCAACCTTGCACACACATAGTATTCGTCCCTCCAGAATCCCCACGTTTTTAGTTTAAGTGCCAAGGATGATAAATACTGATCTGACCCAGGGAAAGTTGTCAAGACCAAGCTTGGCACAGCCCATTTAACAGCTAAAAATACATCTGGGAGAGACCGTTTTTCCTGGAAAGGATTGCCTTTAGAAGCACAAATGCACAGCAGTTCTTCAGGTGAAAATGTTATTACTGCCCTGGCTGGTGTAGCTCAGTGGATTGAGCATGGGCTGGGAACCAAAGGGTCGCCGGTTCGATTCCCAGTCAGGGCACATGCCTGGGCTGCGGGCCAGGTCCCCAGTGAGGGCCATGTGAGAGGCAACCATACATTGCTGTTTCTCTCCCTCACTGTCTCCCTCCCTTCCCCTCTCTCTAAAAATAAAAATAAAATCTTAAAAAAAAAAAAGAAAAAGAAAATGTTATTACTACTTTGGTCCGTTTGGGGACGACAGTATGGAATGAGATACACAGTCTCTGGCTATAGATCCGTGACTTACTCAACAAATGCTAGTTAAGGCACCTCCACCATTAAAGGTATTCTATCAACCAGACTTGTGTCCCAGAGAGAAAACAGCTTCACCTGAGAAACCCGAGCAGCCAGGAGGTGAAGGATGGGATTAAACCATCAGGACACAGGCCAGTGAAACAGGGTTATTGAAGGCGAGAGCTGGACACCCAAGGGGGGAAATGATGAGTCTCAAACCCCAGAATCCTGCAGCCTAAAGATAAGATTTGCGAAGTGAAAATTTTAGTAGCTAAAGTCACTCTTTACAGCTAAATTAGTGGCCTTGAAAATCAAGAACACCTCAAAGAATAGAGAAAAGAAAATTATGGAGACAAGATAAGACACTCAGAAATTAGATCCAGGAAACTATATAAAAAAGTAACACTTCCACAGGCAGGTATTTGATATCAGGATATGGTGATGGTATTGCAGTTATATTGAGGGTGAGATTCGGATTGGCATTATTATGAATGGAATAATGAAATGTCAGGGATGTGCCTTAAAATTCTAAAAAAAAAAAAAGCAGAACAAGGGAGGGTGCAATGAGAGGAAATAAGAATGATAACATGTTGGTAATTGTTAAAACTGGATAATGGTGTATGGGCGTTCATTACACTGTTTTACAAGACATTGAGTTAAAACAAAGTGAAAGAGAAAGGTGGAAAAATACTTTTAGGGAGGTAGGACGTTGAGAGCGGCAACAGTATGGCAGATGAGAGGCTCTGAAGCCCCTTCTTCTACTGAACTATAACCAGTCTCTTGATAAATTATAACAAACAAATGTTACAATAATAATGTATGTTCTATATATTAGAGAGTAAGAGAAATTTCAAGAACCAGAAATAAAAGAATAATAAAAGCAGAGACGTAAAGCTTGAGTTGGGACCACTCACAATGCACAGGTTTAGTAAGAACAGTTGCCCAGAGGAAACCTCCTTATATCCTAAGTTAGCATAGCATTTTGTCTCTGCCTTCTTTGCCACTTAGCATAACCCATGTTGTTACAGATACCAAAAGTTCATTCCTTTTTATTGATGAGTAGTACTTCATCACCTGGATGTATGTTTTTTTATGGATTCACTGGATGAAGGATACAGATACCTAGTTTGGATTATTAAGAACAAAGCTACAATAACCCTTTGCATACAGCCCTTAGGATGGACATAGGCTTTCATGCTCTTAGGAGTGGGATTACTAGGTCACATGGTGTTTTTTTAACTTCAAAGAACCAAACTGAAGGAGGGAAAAAAGCTGAAAATGACAAAAATAAATAAATAAATTGCCAAACTGCTTTTTGAAGTGGTTGTACCATTTCACATTCCCACCAGCAAAGCACAAACATTCTGGTTAATCCACACCCTCAAAAACACTTGGTAAACCCAGCTGGTGTAGCTCAGTGGATTGAGCGTGGGTTGGGAACCCGAGGGTCCCGGTTCGATTCCCAGTCGGAGCACATGCCTGGGTTGCGTGTCAGGTCCCCAGTGGGGGCCATGTGAGAGGCAACCATACATTGTTCTTTCTCCCTCCCTTCTCCTCTCTCTGAAAATAAATAAATAAAATCTTTAAAAAAAAAATTTGGTAAGATGGGCCTTTTTTATTTTGGCTAATCTAGTAAGGGTGTAGTGATACCTCCATCCTGACATTCTTAGGAATCAGGGTCAGACATGATATCATTCCCTCTTATCGGGCCCCGGCATCTTTCCATAATCACCCAAGATGAAGTTCTGAGGAGGAGCCTAAGCAGAAGCCCCCAAATATTTACTGAGCCCTGACTTTGTGCTCGGAATTGTACTAGCTCTGGATGTGTGGACGTGCAGAAGTCAACATGGGCCTTTGCCTAGGTCCGTGGCGAGATGTAAAAATGTACCGGGCAGGGGACTGTCTTCACTTATGTAGATTGGCTCATTAATTAACCTCTCCGAAGTCAGTTTCCTCATCTCTAAAATACACATAGTAGCTACCTAGCAAGCTTTTTGTAAAGATTAGCAACAATGTCTGGTACATGAGAGGGGAAAATTAAACAACAGCTACAAATGTTCTTTTCAACAGACTATTTTTGGCAAAGAATGAAGAGGTAGCAGAAAATAAGAATCTAAGTTCTCTGATTGTTAACTGTCATTTTCCCATTAGTCTTTATTCTGGGACATCTTCTTCGTGTTTTTGTTTTTTCTGTTCCTATTTTTAAATTTAGTAATCGGTACCGGTTAGCCTTCCCAGCCCTCTCTAACGAGGCCCAAGCTCTGTAACCGGTAGCCTGGGTTTTCCTTGGAGATAAACTTTCTCGGGGAGGCCCCTGGGCTTCCATAGGCTGACCTCACCAAGGGCAAATACCACCTTCCCACAGACTCTTCAGAATGTCTATGTGGAAGAGGAACTTCATGTGTTGGGCTCTTCTCTGCATTCAGATCAGCTCAAATGTGGGAGAGCTAGAAAGAGAAAAGTTGTCCCCAGAGAGGAGTTTGGGCAGAGATGATGGAAGGTACATGCATGGCCCACACAGTCATTTTCATGAGCGTGAATAGAACTCCCTGAGTGGGTGGCCATGACTCAGGCCATGCCTGAGTGCCTGAGGATTTGCGTGGTCTCGAAGTTTCCCCCTGTTTCCTTGCTGTCAAACAGAAAGTGAGAAGAGCAGAGGCCTGCCCGTGGAGGAAGTTTTCTTGAGATGATCGTCGTCACCATTTCAAAATAGTCCCTCCAGCCTATCTGCAAGAATGATGGATGACATTTGGATCCTCTAGAAAACATGGAAAATAGCTGAGAATCTACTGAATGTTTAAGAGGTGAGCAGGAACGGAAAAATAAATGTTTAGCACTGTCGCACTGGGGAGCTCATCAAAGCCAGCGATGTTAACTAACAAACTTGAGAAATAGGCAGGTTTGAGGATACCAAGACAATGCCTTCACTTGGGGGGCATGTTGAACTTGGGGTGCCTGTGGAGGTGGTGAGTTGCAGTCAGATGTATGAATCTAAGCTAAGATGAGATGTTAGGGCTACAGATAAATATTTGGGAGTCATCCTTGTAAGACTAGTGGTTGAATCCTTGAGAACAATTGAAAATAATTCAGATTCTAGACAACAAAGACAAGAGAGGTGAGAAGATGATGTGAAGACCTGATTATTCAGAACATCGGGCCTTGTTCATGGTGCCACTAGGGAAAAAAAAGAAAAAGAAAGGGCAGCATTGGGGCAGGCCTCTGTCTCTTGGTTTAGCTGGTAAAGGCTCAACTGGGTCAGTTCTAGCTAAGCACTTGAACATAAATATTAAAGGCACTAGGTTTTGGGAAACCAGGTAGACCAGGATTTGAACCAAAATTCCAAAATGTACTACATGAATGTGTGGGCAAGTAACTTAATCTCAGAGTGTCAGTTTCTTTATCTATAAAATAGGATAATATTTACAATAAATGACTACTTATTGATCAGAGACTTAGGATATATATACACATTATAAAGCCTTGTAAATAATAAGTTTTTAAAAGATGATGTATAAAAACATGATAATGATGCTATAGGAGAAAATAGTTAGGTACCTGACAAAAATCCAGACGCCCCCTTCCATAGTGTAGACTTACTGCCAGACAGTGGATGCCCAGCAAGGAACTAGATTTCCCAGGCTCCCTTGCAGTCAGGTGGCCATGTGACAGCGTTCTGGCCTGTAGAACGTGAGCAAAACTGATTTGCACCACCCCCAGGTCTGGCCAATGAAAGCCTGCCATGCAGCAATCCTCTGTGATTTTTTTCTCCTTCCAAGTGACGGGGCATCAGTCTTGGAAGCCACATGTTAGAGATAGCAGAGCCAGTGAAGCCTCAGGACCAGAAATATGATATGGAAGAGGGTCACTCTACTGAGCTGCTCAATCACCCACTTACATGAGCAAGAAATAAATTCAAAGCATGGTAGAGCCATTATATGCTTGGAGGTCTATTTGTTAGAGGAGTTACAAATAGCAAGTAACACATAAGGTAGCAGTTAGCTTACCCGAATGGGTTTTATTTTTCAGTGATACAGCTCTTGAGAGTTGAGCATCCATCTAAGGGGTGCTGGTAGGTAATAGTGTCATCCTAGTGGCCTCATGTCCCAATTCTATACTCTTCAGGGCATTAAATACTCAAAGATGTATACTATAATCTTTCTGGAGGAAGAGAAGAAGTTAATAACGTTGGTAGCACAAGCTTTTACTAACGCACCATAAGAAAACAAAGTGGACCCTGGAAGAGGGCACAGGAAGTTGGAGTCCGCAGAAATGTGGTCAATAAAGAATTTCTGGTGGCAACGTATCAGGGGGATTTTTTAAAAACACAGATGTCGAATACTCATTTTTAAGTTATTTGCTTTGCTGCAATGGAAACCTCCTTCTCCCCAAAACTTAAACAAGTTTGAAATGTATACACACTACATCTCTATACTATGCATTCCTAAAAGTAACATGGTTTTCTGTAAAGATGTGGCCAAGAAGCTTTGGGATCTTGGTAAATCAGAGTCTCAGAGAGGCATTTACTAAAATGTGAGTCTAACTAAAAAGATAAACATCTAGTTGTCTACACTGTGTTCGGATGGCAGGGTAATGGTAAACCTAAGACCTGCCTGGGCAGAAGGTCGGGGGTAGACAGTGTTAAAAAAAGAATGTATATCAGTATCCAGGAAGAAAGCTGCTGGGGGTGGCAGACCAGACCCCTCCGTTCACACAAGAGCTCTCCATGGGAGGAGATAGATATTTCATTAAAGCACTTTATGGTAAAGAAAACAAAACAAAAAAAAACCCTTAAATTATTTGTAATAGCAAGAGATTTTAAGCACTAGATGTGTCCATCAAATCCTGGTATGTCCATACAATGGAAAAATCAGACATCTTGGAAAGATGTCCAAGTACAATGTTTAGTCAAAAAGCACGGCATGTAAGTAACAGTGTGTCTAGAGTACCACCAGATGTGTGTATAACATGTGAGTGGAAGAAATATATACATGTGTGTTTCTACACACCTAGATTATCTCTGGAGGAAGCACAAGAAACTAGTAGCTGTGGGTAGGGACGGGAGAACTGGGTCCATAGGTGGGAGAATGGTTCTGCTTTCACTGTATACCCTGTGGGGTTTTTTTTTTTAATTTTTTTAGCATGTACACGTTTATTATTATTATCCAAAAATAAATAAATAAAAAGATAGAACAACAGAGAATCTGTAAAGCTTTTTGTTGTTTACCTTTAGCAAGTTGGCCACACACACACAAGCACACAGGAACAATGAATGGTCAATAAAATCGGATGTACATTAAATTCACTCCTTTCCTCTGATTCGAGCTGTGCCGGGGCCTTCCTAAAAGTGTAATGGGCTGCACGTGTACATAAGTCTACAGGAAGAAAATGAGCTGTTCAAGGAACTGTCTTCTGGTCCACTTGGTGGTTATATTTCTTATTCCAAATTCCTCTCCGTGTGGGAATTTGATTATGATGATAACACATATATGATACATGTTCCTCTGTGCCTAATCAGAATATCTGGATCTGAAATTCCAACCAGAAGACCAGATCCTGGTAGGGGCGTTTGCCCTGGAGATCCCAGCTGGTCTATCTGGGACAGCATCCCCCGCAGGAGAGACGCAGGCCTGGAGCAGAGGAAGAGCAGGTGGCTCCAGATGTCACGGGCGGACTGCGGGGTCTTCCCCTCGGCGTTCATCCAGCCCTTCCTCTCATAGAACCCAGACCGTTTCCCGGAGGAAAGGAAAGAATGCAAATTTTTCTCACTAGCCAATGGTTCTTACTCCACTTGAGGGCTGAAATCATAGCCAAGGACCTGCCGTGAACCAAAACAAACAACAACAGACAAGCCCGAGCTATTTAGAGACTGCCATTAAAAATGATTTCATCAGCGTTCAGCCCCAGAGACATGATTTACTAGAGGCAGTCAGCCTACCCAGGCGGTAGGAACCCGTTGTTCATAAATGATAGCGAGTAGGTTTGTTCTGGCCTGTGACGATGAGTCACCATATTTGAAGCTGTCTGACATACACCGTCAGAAACAGACAGATGACCTTGTCCATGGGACTTTTTCTTTCAGAGAAAATCAAGTACATTTCCTCATAGTGGTACTGCGACTACAAAGTCTCAAATCAGATCAGTGAGAGACGCGTGGGCCTGTCACGGGGAGGACCAGACCACAGCATCACCAGGGTCCCTCTCCTCACAGCTGTGATTCAGTAGGAGGAACAATGTTTAATTCTGACTAAAACTGAGCTGTGGTGGGAGAGGAGGGTAAATTGCTTTTTGGGGAAAAAAAAAGTTAAAACCTTGTGATTCCTGCTGTCACTAATAAGACTGCAAATTCATACTAGGCAGGAAGCTCAGCAACTGCTTTTTACTTCAAATTCTCCTTCACTATGACTGAGCACCCTTCCCAAGAGTGAAGTGAGACGGTTCAAAGACCTCCAGGTACCTGGTGCCCTGGGCTGTGGGCCAGGAAATGAAGGAGGAAGTCCTTGTGACCCAACAGAAGTAGGAGCGGGGAGCATATTGTACTCTCAGTGGCCATGCGTTTACTCCCTTGATGGGTTCGTGCCTTCCCCAGTCCGTGAGGTGCACAGTGACAGTTTCCCGAGCCATGGCAGTTTGCCGCAGCCCCCTTCTCAACTCTCTTCTCCATGTCTTCTGCATTTGGGCTTCTTGCTGGAAAGTACCATTCTATCATGTCATAGTGAGGTCAAGAGAAAGAGAAGGAGAAACAGGTGCTTTTGGACCAGAAAGAAACAGGAGTGGCTCTTTCTCTCTGAGCCAGAAGAGGGAGGAATGGAAAAGTGGTAGAGCTTAAACTCTGAGTCAGAGGTCAGAAGTCTCAGTTCCAAAGAAAAAGGTAGAGGAGAGGGTAAGTAGGCCAGCCCAAAGCACAGCGACTCAAAACTTTATTTCCAGTCTTTGTTTTTTGTTTTTATTTTGGCTGAAACTTCCTGCAATGAGTGTGTGTGTGTGAGAGAGAGATAGAGAGAGTGTGTGTGTGTGTGTATGTGTGTGTGTTTGCTTATATAAAGAGGAAAACAATTCTCTGGAAACATACACAAGAGACTGATAACTTGTCTGCTTCCATGCTTCTAGGAGGGAATTTTTTATGCCTTCCCAATGTTGAAGGAGTTGCATGTTTACCTATTCAAGAAAACAGTAATGCTCTTCGACGTGGGGAAGGAGGCCACAGGGGTCCCTGCCTGAGGAGTAATGAGCATCACGTTACAGGTAACCTATCAGCAAATGAAACACGTACAGGTGAGAGTCTCCCCCACTTACTTTCAATACGTGGTGGGGTGAAGAGGTTTTAGCTCCGAGACTCAAGAATATGTAAATCGTTCATAATATTTCTAGTTTAATATCATAAAAGTAACATATACTAAATGTAGGAAATATTGAATAGTATTGGATAAAATAAAATTACATTTCCTCCAACAGTCAGAATTAACCGCTTTTCTCACTTGCCCTGTTGGAGGGAGCTGAGACTGTAAGGCTGATTTTCACTCATATTTGACTTAACCTCAGGGTAGGATTGGCCCAGAAACAGGAGATCCCTTTAAAAAAATCTGCCAATCCTATAGCTTAATGTCCTGAATATTTTCCACTTAAAGACTTTCAACAAATAAAGTAACAATAAAAAAATTTCACTTATTTTTTAAAAAATGTTTGCCCTCTTGAGGTAGTCAAACATCTGAGTCCTACAATATGGAAAATTCTCTAGAAATCCTTTATAAAACGTAGCAGTTTTTCCTAATTTGGATAGACTAAGGTTGAGCTTTTCCAGAAAGGAGAAGTGGGTTACCATCAACCGCAGGTTTCTCCACGGCCCACTAAATGGAGAAGTCCCAACCTTGAACGAGGGTACCTGCATCCCTTCCAGCCAACGCTCCCTCCAAGGAAACACAAATTCAGTTTGTTTACTGCATCATATGCCTTAAGTGGCCCACCCTTTGGAGGGCTAAAGTCAAGAAAAGTGAAATAAATCCAGAGGTGCCACAAATAGAAGCACCGGAAGGTGTACTGTTCAGCACAGTTTAGCGGTCCAGGCCCCCAGCAGGTCACACGGAGCACTGACGGGGTGCGCGTTTGCCTCCCTTTCCTTTGGTCCAGGCCTGGCGGAGCGCTCCCCTCCACCAGACTGGGATCCGATTCCTGGGGCTGCTGCCAATGATTCCGCCGGGACTTTGGGTTAAATTTTTATCTCTTACAACTCTATTTCCTCATCCAAGAAATAAGGATAATAATGCCTTCCTTGTGGAGTTTTTGAGAATTCAAATGGCAGGATATCAAAAAATGGATTCAAAAAAATGAATCCCGCGCATGCTCCACGTGCGCGCTGAGTCCACATTCTCTGTTGCTGTTGCCCCGATATTGTGGAAGTCAGAGCGCCTGTCTTGTGGGCGCATTAACACTGCTTGTAATTTCCAGGGTCCGAATTCTTCCATTCTCTCTTTCTGGGTTCTACAGCCCCTGACTTTTCAGGAGCCCCCCAAAATAACAGCTGATTTCTTGGGCTCCATCAGTTCCATGCCTCCACCCCATGCCCCACTTCCTATGAGTAAGCAAACAACATGTCATCACGGAGGAATGAATTTTATTTAGGATTTGATTCAGATCACAAGTGAGCTGTCCCTAAGGGAACTCTGAACAATAAAAAGTCGGCTTCCATTTTTTCCACTAAAACCTCAAATAGGAGGTTTGGCAAGGAGAGGGCAGACATTTCTCAGCATCTCATCAGTCCCAGGTAAAACACAAAGTCGACCGCGTTAGCTGCCAGCTTCCGCCGACCGGAGGAGCGCATCCCAGCTGCTGAAGGGCAGGGCAAGTGAATTCAGACAACTCAAGAGCCCCAACCCCTCTTTTCCAGATCATAGCGCTGAGATCTCAAGGTCACAGAATTTGGAATTTTTTTTACGTGACAAACAAAGCCCATTTCCTATATCCCCCAGCATTGAGAAATTCAACATATAAGGCACTTGTGTTCAAAAGGAGCACTTTCCCACCGATGTAAGGATGGAGCCATCCAGACTGGCTCGATGCCAACTCGTTTGCTATGCTCCCTAAATTCCTCCACTGTGTTCCTAAAAGGAGTCTATGAGAATACTTTCAATACTCCCACGACATTTTCCCTTTCCTCTCCACTCCACCCCTACCATTCCCACCCCACCCCTACCAAATAATAACTAAAAAAATTAATAAATAAGATGCCTTGCATTTGTGCGATAGGTCTTCCTCAAAGCAGGCTGTGTCCTGTTTATTTTATGAGTAGAGAAATTAGAATGAAGTTACTTAGGCCATGAATACAAGGCCTTATTGTATTGAATGAAACAAGAACTACAGGAGAAAAAGTCAGTTCTACCCTCAACATCTCAACATTGAGGATAAGAATGACTTGAGAAAGAAAGAAAAAAAAAAAAAAAAACCAAAAACAATGAACACAAAACCCCCATATCAGGACACCTAAGCCTAGCAAGGAATGTCTTTTTAAATCTAAATTAGCACGACTCTAGAAGCTAGGGGTCAGCCCCAGGCAGGAAGGCTGCTGAGAAGGTGGAGACTATAGATGGAGACTGGGGGCCTAGGGCACTCAGGGGAAGTTCCTGTCCCAGGGGAATAGCCATCAGTTGGGCAAGCTGGCATCCAAGTCCCTGCCAGAAGGAAAAAGAAAGAAAGCAAGCCGTGGAGGATCTAGATCCAACAGTTAAATGCTCCAGTGAAAGTGACAACTGTCCTGCTTTGCCAGAGATTGTCCTGGTTTAGCACTATAAGTTCCACTTCCTGGAAAACCCTTCAATGTCTGGCCAGTTGGGACGGTTGGTCAGAGCTCTAGCCCAAAAGTGACACATACCATTTCTCTGCACAACTCGGTATCTAGAACCAGCCACATGGCTTCACTTAACCACAAGGCGGGCAGGGCAGTACATCTGAAAATGTGACCAGAAATATTTGCCAAGCCCTGGCCCGGGAGTTCGGTTGGTTAGAGCATCGTCCGCATACACCAAGGTTGTGGGTTCAATCCCTCATAAGAACACATACAAGAATCAACCAATGAATGTGCAAATAAGTGGAACAGCAAAGCGATGTTTCAATCTCTCTCTCCCCCTTCCTCTCTCTAAAATCAATACACTTAAAAAAGAAATACTTGCCAACATCAGCATAAACCCTTATCATAAATTGGTACTCTGATTTGTAAATCACTCTCCCGTGAGTTTATTTTTTTTCCCCCTTTGGATTGTAAGGGAACGTGGCTATATCAGTAAATTCTGAATGTGACCCAATGTATTGAATCTCTGTTTCTGCACTGAGCTAGGCAAGAGCTACAGAGATGAGTAAGTTCTAAGCTCTGCCCTCAAAGAATTTAAAATTAATAGAGGAAATAAGATAGAAGCCTCATAATATAAGATGGAAACAGAAGAAAATAAAAAGGGACAAGGCATTAAGAGCTCGAGAAATCACACCCAACTGAGAAAACATCCAAAAGTGTAATCCAAGAGGAAGCGTATTACGCCATGATAATATCTAAAAACATCAAAACCATAGCCCTCCAGGAAATCTTGTTCCATTAAACAACCCTTCCATGAAATCCTCCTAAATTTAATACTTTTCAGACTGATCTTAAAGTCTGGGCTAGTTTCTTAAATGTTATTTGTCTAGACTTCATCATTTCCATACTCTTGGCAAACGAGATACAATTTTTCTTTCTCCAATCAATAAATATTTATAGACTGCTATGTTGTTCTACTGGTGTTATTTTCCCTACTGCTTTTAGGAAATCTCTTCTGCATTATAAATATCTTCAATAACATCCCTTCTAAGTGAAAAGTAGCCTCGATGTGTAGGGATGTTTTGCATGGCGAGAACTATTTTTAATAAAAACAACTAACCTTTGTACCGCCCACCTTCAGTTAACAGGGGAGTGGTCACGCATGTTATCCTGTTTAAAACTAGAGAGTTAGAAACAGATTTCAAAAAACGTGATATCTTAATATTTCTCTCTTTGTAAGACCAGAAGTGGAATACAGTAAATAGGTAAGATGTTTTGCAATTCTATCAAGTGATCATTTGTGGCAGACCCCTTTCCAGCCGGGTTTCGTTAGAGATCCTGGAAAAAAGTATCGGAGTGGGTGAGGCTGGTGTGTCTTTCTATGGTTCCTCCAGGATCTCAGGAGAATCCGTCACCCAGACAACTAGTACTTGGAAATGTTGCCAGGTCGTCCACAGCTTCCAGGCTGCACACGACTGTGGACTGGGCATTTGTTTCATGAACTGATGGTGAAAGGTCAAATGCCACGTGGTAAAAGGATTTACACGTGTCTGAGTGCCCGCGTCTCTCGGCAAACGCAGCACTCTTGCTTGTATCTGCTTGTATCTTGTACCTTGCAGTATCTGACCTCTCCCAGATGGTCCTGACAGGAGTCTCCCCTGGTCAGGTCCCCTCCAGAAACACAGCAGTGGCAATGCGCATGGGCTCCCAAGGTCAAAGGCCTGCAAGGCAGTGACTGCATGTCCAAGTCTGATTATCCAAAAGCTTCAAAGGAAATCCTTCATTCACAAACACTCCTGAGCCCCTACTAGGTCAGACACCATGCTAAGCCTTGGGTGCCAAGATAAGAAAGCCTTGGTCACAGACATCAAGGATCTCTTCATAGCCGTAGGCCCGACAGAGGAACAAAGCCAGCACAACGTGGTGGGAGCTACAGTGGCTCCCAGTGCTCAGTCCTCATGCCGTCAGGAGGACAAAGAGCATTTGAGCTTTGAGGCTTGGTAGAATTTTAGCAGTGGAAGGGGGAGAGCAAATAGCACGGAGGTAATTGCACAGCATGTTCGAAGACCTGCGAGAAGTTTAGAGTGGGAGCATCATGAGGGGGGAAAGAGAAACAGATTTGCTCCTTTGCTCAACAAAAACATCTTAAGAATTTTATCCCTGGCCTTGGAGATATCACAGAGAACAAGACAAAGTTGAGGCTCTCACGATTTTACTTTCTAATGGAGGAAGACAAGCAAGGAAAAAGTAAACAAGTGAAAAATGTTTTTAAAAATCCAGATGGAGATAAGAGCTAGTGGAGAATGAAACAGGATAAGGTGATGGGGAGGGAGAGAAACCTTCTTCAGACAGGCGGTCAGAGGCAGCGCTAAGTGGGGAGGGTGCGCGCTGGCTGGGGACCAAGTGCCAAGGAGGCTGCCACGTCAGGTCCCAAGGAGAGACCCAAGGTTCCAGGCCGAGTGCAAAGCAGACAGAAAGGTGTGCGGGTGATGTACTTGGCTTTGGGTCAGACGCCATGCTAAGATGATTGCTTAGATAATCAAGTTTTTATTCACAATTGTATTCATAATTGATTTTGAAGTTCTATTTAGTTTAATATACCTAAATCTTACATAGATAGTCCCTAACAGAGATACACACCAATCCCTTATACCTGTGTACTTTTAAGATGTTTATTTTAAAAATTTTCTAAAGAAAGATGATCTTCCCCACCACCTACCCAGTCGCCCAAGAAAGGAGGTGTATAATCCCAAGAGGACTAAAGAGGAAAGTTATTGATGCATATCCAGAGCAGAGGAAACTTAAAAGTAGTCTCGTCTAACCCTTCTCCTTCACCCCCATTTCGCAGATAGAAGAAACAAGGACTGAAGTGCTTACGTCACAAACACAATCAATGGCCAAGCGGGAACCCGAGAGCAGACAAATCTCTTGACTTCCAGTTTCAATGCTCTCGTGAGGGATTTTTTTTTGTTGTTCTATCTTGTTTTAAGAAAAACTCAAACTTTTAACCAATATTAGTTTACTCAACTGGCCTGAGAAAGAACACTTACCATTCCCACCCAT
Organism: Micronycteris hirsuta; assembly: GCA_004026765.1. Lineage (NCBI taxonomy): Eukaryota > Metazoa > Chordata > Mammalia > Chiroptera > Phyllostomidae > Micronycteris > Micronycteris hirsuta. The sequence goes on from PVJI01023060.1 coordinate 19,038, forward strand.
TTCAATTTAAAGAGAATCACAAACAACAGCAGGACAATTATGTAAGAGTCCATCCATGAGCGATCTCGGAGTCCTTCTATACTCCGCCCATCCTTCCCCTGCCCCAAGTTCACCCGTGGGCACAGAACAGCCCCTGCTCTCAAAGGCCTTGGAGAATGACATTTTACTGTATATTCCATTTCAGGCTTAGAAAAATCAGACCTAAAGTAAATAAGTACTCTGCAATTGATCAAGAGACTGTAAAGTGGAAGTGGTTTTTACTCTTGTGGGAAGGGGATTCTCTCCATTTTTCTTTATCAGATGATAACAGCCATGAAAACCTTGAAGGAGTTGAAAAAACAAAACAAAACAAAAAGAAGTTCCCAACATCTCTGGATGGAAAACGAAAAAAATATTGCGCCTTGAGAAACTGTTGGCATTTTCTTACTCCTCCCAGTTGTGACCCCTGCAGCCTGAGAAAAGCCAGAGGCGCATGTGCTATTTTGGTTCGTCAATCCCAAAGCTGGAGGAAGTACAATCACAGCAAGTCCAGGGGAGAGATTTACAGCAAACTGTGCTCGGGGTGGGCTCCGTTTAGTTTTGTGGTGGACAGATAGTCCTGCTTCCTACACAGGCTTCGTGGGTGGTTTCATAAATGCCCCATCAGCTTCCCCATGCGACCGAAGTCACCCAGGGGTTTTATGCTTGAAGACACCCCTTTGCCTAGGATTTATTCAGCTATTCCTCTGATACACTCTCGCTAATTCTGCAGCTCCGACGGGAATTGGACAAGGGCATTCACTCGTAAGTCACAAAACTGGGCTAACATGACAGGCAGAGAAGAGCCATCTGGCAAATTGTTGGTAAAACACTTTCCTTGCGTTTGTTAAATCCTGTTTCCTTGTAAGTCACTTACCAGGAGACCTAGCACACAGAGATTAACCAATTCTCCAAGTCCCCCAGTGGAAGTTTTCTCAGTGGGTAACAGGGCAAGGCAATAACTAATCCCTTTCAAGTATAAAATGCCGAGTTAAGAAGGAAGAATTAGATCTCTCAGTGTTAGCATACTTAATGATGGTGTTATGAAAGAGATCGGAATATTATGAAATAGACTCAGAAGTTTCTAGAACTTTCAATAACTGCCAGACTGCTTCCCTTGACATTCATAAGAGGTTAAGAAGAAAGGGAAAGAGAAGGATGAACACACACACGCACGCACACACATGCTTGGTTTCCCCACACTTAACAGGCAGAGTAGAGTTCTGAGACGGTCTAACAGTCACATGTCATTCCACCCTAGGGCAGGGGGAGGTGTGAAAAGAAAAAGGCCTCAGGCTCCCCTTCAGCTGATAGTGGGGAAGGAGCAGAAACCAATAGACAAAATCCATCAAAATCAAAGGAGTCTTTAATAAAACACCAAACGTATTCCATTTTATTTCAAAGCACAATTTACATACGTCTAGTGATTCTCTTTGGGCCCTGGGACTATGAAATGCAAAAGGACTTTAAATGAGTCTTGGTTTAATGCCTAATTATCAGCAATTCCTATTTCTGACTTTGATTTATATTCATGACTTAATCAACAACAGGCACATTGACTCTCCAGGTCTGAATAGCAAAGTTGAGCTTCACTCCCCACCCCAGTGGCCACCCCAAGTCCCTGCAGCCATCCTTCTCTCTGCCTCATGCCATCCTGAAACCAGAGACACAGGTGGGGCCCCTCCCCAGCCCCAGCTGCTGGGACAGCTCAGCAGCTGACAGAATGAGCTGGGGCACCGACAGCTGTCATTACCCAGAGTTCCTAAAGAGGTAGATACCAGAGGTACAGACCTGCAAAGCGGATGACATTTGGTCCAGCAAACCAAGCGACATCACAGGGGAAGTTCCAAAGCAGGAGTCTCCAGCCCCCCGGTGAATGAAGATTGCAGCAGCGTGTCTAACTTCCACGTGTCCCTCACATGCACCTCACTGATCACACAGACTTTTCACGTTCTGTCTGGTTAAGCCCTCAAGTACCTAGTGCCCCAGTTTTCAATCTGGCTTAAAGTCTCATCTCAGGGATCATAAATCCTTTTACTTCACTTCCTCCACCTTTGAAGTGGGGACAGTCAGAGTTAAGCCCACATCGCCAGCCACTTACTGTCTCCACACCCTCAGCTTTGCCATACTTTGGAGAAGAATGTGTTTATTTTTTAAAAAGATATCTATACATATGTTAAGTTGGAAGAATTGGAAAGTTTAGAAATTGAACAGTTTTGTTTCAAGTAAAGTAACCGAGACCTAGATGTTTTTATGTTGGCCTCTTGAGGCAGCCTTGTACCAACTATGCACCTTGAGAAGTCGGTTTTCCAGTACTTAACGCACCCTTGTAGAGTTGGTTTTCTAACTATGTGGGTAGGGTCACCAGACTAGCTCTGGTGACCTTACCCTATTTGAGTTGGAGTAGCATATATTTATTCAGTTATTTCTTCCAGTTATACCCTCTAACTTATTTTCAAAACAAATAAATATCACCTCATTTGATCTCAACAATAATCTGAGGTACTAGAGAGACTAAACGGACACCCAGGTGTCCTGTTTTACAGGAGTGGTGTGGATTCAAGTTTTCTATTTATCCAGTGTTGACAGTTTCACTACACTCCCATGGAGAGGCTCCAGGTCACTTTCCCATCCACAAGGTCAAATTCCATTTCCATCCATTCGCTGGCATTGTTGAGTGACTTGAAGGTCAAAAGCTCCCCCTCTGGCATCCCTACACTGTGCCCTGCCCCTCCTTGCCACCCTGGTCAGGTTGAAAGAGTGAATAGACAGGAGAAACAGGAACAAGAAGGAAACAGGGTCTCTCTGAGGGGGTCTTCCCCTGGTCCCAAATGTGCCTCTCCCACTCTCCCCCAACCCCCATCCTCCAGGTTCAGCCCCAGATTACCAGTCCTCAGGGATCAGGCTTCAGGAGGCAGGAAGACTACCAGAACTGCGTGAGCATGAGTCCAGAAAGTTTACCTCCATGTTCATCACCATTCAGAAGTCACAATAGTTGATCAGCACATGGTGCTTCTTCATTCCTGCAATTTGAAGGAGAACATTGAGATCACAGATTTCTGCATGCAAAGCCTGTTATAGGTTCCAGAAGGCAACGTGTGTGTCGAGAAAGGGGGTTGGCCTGGGAAGAGCAGCACAGTGTCCAAAGGTCTGTTCTGTCTGCAATCCACTGCCTGCCCCCGGACAGCTGGGGCCCGGCTGCAGGGCAGACTCAAGGATCTTCAAGAAGACAGGTGTTGGCCCTGGCTGGGTGGCTCAGATGCTTAGAGCTTCGATCCAATATGCCAAGGTTGTAGGTTCGATCCACAGTCAGGGCCCATGCAAGAAGCAACCAATGAATGCCTAAATAAATGGAACAACAAATCAATGTTTCTCGCACTCTCTCTCTCTGTTAAAAAAAAAAAAAAAGGAGGACAAGTGTTTAACTATGGACAACAAAAGAAGGAAATGTTTGCAGTTTATTCAGTTATTTGCTCCCCTTTCTCTGTTTAATTCCCAACATAATAGTGCCCTAAATTAGTTGGCTCAATAATGCCCCAAAGAGATGAACTTCATGTTAAAAGGTGGTGATAAGGGATGATGTGGAGTGACAGCTCTGAGAATAATGATATGCCCAGCAATTCCACTTGCGGGAATTTGTTCTAAGAAAAAACTGGACACATAGGCATATGTAAATGTATGTATCTCAGCATTATATGTAAATGCAAAGAAATGGGACAATGCTGTCAATAGGACATAGGGTAAATCAGCTGTGATATATGCATAGAACAGAATATTCCAGGGCCATTTAAAAACAACATTGTAAAAACAACATTTAAAATTTTCATGTTGACATGGTTAAATGTCTACTGCATGGCAAGTTAGAAAACAAAAAAGCAAGTTGCCAACTAGCGTTTATAGTGTGATTCCATGTTTTGATTTAAAAAAAAAAAGAAAAAAATAGGCACATAGTTTGTGATTCAGTTTTTTGCAAACATACTTCTTTCTGCATTATACTTATTACATAGAAGATAGTGGAGGACCACACTGAAATGGTAATGGTAATGGTGGGTGGGTGGTGGGATTCTTGTTTACATCTGGAATTCTTTATTGTCTGAACTTTTCATAGTGAAGCACACACATACACACACGATCGATTTTCATTAATAAGAAAGCAAGGACCAGCTCTTGTCCGCCAGTCAGCAGGAGCTCTGACATCTGTGCCCCGGAGCACACGCATTGTGCAAACTGGCTCACGAGACGACACGTGCTGGTGGCCCCCTGCAGCCGTGGCTGCCCCCCCCTCACCCCTGAGACCTGGACGGAAGGGAGCTCCAGTGTCAGTGTGCTGCTGTCCCCAGCTGCTTTATGGAACAGACTTGAAGATTTGTGATTTTAGTCACTCCTCAGGGGAAGATAAAAACAGCAAGCAAGGCAGAGAAACTGCACGGAGGAAAAATAAAATAAGCCCCCCTTCTCAAATGCACTCATCTACACGTGGCTGCTATATCCACTTTCTGGGGGGGTCAAGTCAGAGTGATGAAAACAGAGAATCTGAAGACAACCTCTGGCTTCAGGTGCACAAAGACCAGACAAAGCAAACAGAAAAGGAGAAAAGGATGCCGTGTGACATTTTATGAGGACACAGCCTGCTGTTTCCTCCCCCACCACCTCACACAGTTGAAATGAAGACACTCCCTGGGTGGTAGCATGTCATGGTTTCTCTTATTCCCCCAGGCAAACACCTGGCCTGGCAGAGAAACCCTTTCCAAGGGGGGGGCGGTGAAGACTAGGGAGAAGGGGGCATGAAGAATAAAGAGAAACAGACATGAACAGAGCATCAGGCTCTTCCTATCAAAATAGGGGATAATAAAATGTATTTTTTATAGGAAAGCCTGTGTGGCTCAGAGAAGTTAAGTAACTTAGCCAAGGTCACACAGCTTAATAGGTGGTAGAGCTAAATTGTGAATTCTAGTCTTATGGACAGACTGGATTCGTAATATGTTCTGACCTCCCTGGTGGTGCCATCGTGGTGACCCCAAAGGTAAGAACTGAATCAGACTCATGATTCATTTGAGAACAGAACTGTGACATTTTGCAAGTACTATGAATAAGGACATTTCACAATGATGCCTAGGCCAGGTGGTTGGGCATCCCCAAAAGCAATAACCCCAAATATTTCCAAAGT
>PVJI01023061.1:0-24244 GCA_004026765.1 Micronycteris hirsuta
ATTGAAATTGGAACTGCCTTTCGACCCAGCAATTCCACTACTGGGATTATATCCTAAGAATCCTGAAAAACCAATTCAAAAGAACCTTTGCACTCCTATGTTCATAGCAGCACAATTCACAATAGCTAAGTGCTGGAAACAACCTAAGTGCCCATCTACAAATGAATGGATCAAGAAACTATGGTACATTTACACAATGTAATTCTACACAGCAGAAAGGAAGAAGGAGCTTATACCCTTTGCAACAGCATGGATGGAACTAGAGAGCATTACGCTAAGTGAAGTAAGCCAGGCGGTGAGGGACAAATACCATATGATCTCACCTTTAACCGGATCATAACCAACAAAAGTAGAAAGCAAGCAAAACATAACCAGAGACATTGAAATTAAGAACAGTCTAACAATAGACAGGGGGGAGAGGGGAGGGAACAATGGGGAGAAGGGTTTACAGGAATCACTGTAGAGGCCACATGGACAGGACTAAGGGGGAGGAGGGAGGCGGGGGGAGGAGGTGGGGCTGGAGGGGAAGAGAGGAGGGGAGGGGAGAGGATGTAAATAACTGTAATTGAACAAAAAATTTAAAAAATGTTAAAAAAAACTCTTGGAGCTACATGATAATGTAATATAAATAAATACATATAAATATAAAAAAAAGAACAAAATTCCCTCTAATGAATTAGCCCTTGAATGTCTGAAAGTAGTTAGAGTAGTAGCCCCTCTTTTACCTTGAATAACAATATATATCAATTAGAAGTAGACAGACAAAGTTATAAGAAAAGCTAGTTCGCTATTACAAAAATAAGAACGTAGAAACAATTAACCAAGGAGTCAGAGTTCATAGTACACTGAGAAACATTTTAGACAGAAAAGATAGATAGCTAAGGTAGACATCACAAAAGCCTTATAATAAATTTCCTATAACCTCTACCCAATCTAGCATATCCCTTGTGCATACAGCTATTTCTAATTGTCTGATTTATAGTGCTCTTGGTCAAAACAATCTTTGTTTAATGTATAACGGAATCCATAGAAACTTTTGTACTTTTCCTAGTTGCCTTTGTATTAATTTTTTTTACTTCACCTAATCACTAATGTTAATCACTTCCAAAAATGAAAGTATAAAAACCTGCTTGTACTTACAATAAATGGAACAGAGCTTCACTGTCCTTTGAGTGGTGTTGCCTCTGTCTCCCATCACAACACCTTACCCACCTCGGAGACCCCTGACCCAGCTACAGCTGGCCCGCAGCAGTACCATATTTTTTAGACTGTAAGACACACTTTTTCCCCCAAATTTGGGAGGAAAAGGAGGGTGCATCTTATAGTCCGAATGTAGCTTACCTGGCTCATTGCTCTAGGACTACAATCTACATAAGGACATAAACTACTCCTTCTCAGCCAATAAGTTGAAAAAGATTGTGGGTGTTAGGATTAGTACTGGGATGAGAAATAGTAGAAGGCACTTGAAGAATACATTGCTGTTTGGAATGAGTGCATATATCACATTGAGAATTCCATAACAGGTCATGTGACAAGTAGTGCAGCACTACTGGTGTACGAGTAAACGCCACTGAGAACTAGTCCAGTTTGAAGCTGAGTGATAGTTTCATAGTTCGAATTGTTATTCAGTGTCAGTTAGAAATGACGATTTCTTGGCTGGAGTAGATAAACATTACAGTGGGGATTGGGCTGGTAATAACGGTGTATGAGATTATAGTTTTTATAGAGTTTGGGTATATAATGTATTTCTGAATATTAGAGACAGTTATTATGACTGGTTCAGTTAGAATAAGGAGTGAAATTATTATTGAGGAGGCAATTAGCTTTCCTACTTTTATTTGAGCTTGCACCAACTTTTTGGTTCCTAAAACCAAGGGTCTACTTCCAAAGTTTGAAAAACCCACACTCTTAGGTGTAGGGGCATGAGTTAGCAGTTCGAGCATACTTTTCAATAAACAAGAACTTTTAGATTCTATTATTAGATTCTCAATCTAATGTTTTGTTTAAACTACATTTATAATGCAAAGTCCCCAAAATAATCTTGGGATTAATAGTTAAAGGCAGTGGGGGCATTCGTTACAGCATTATGAGTGTTTTTTCTTATGTAAAGGATGGTTTAACATTGTTAACGTGACAATGTGTGGCTGCCTGTTGGGTTATAGCTAGCATGTAAAAGGAACATGAAGCAGTAATAATGATGTTAACTCCTGTAAGAATGATGGATAGGTGGAATCAGGAGAATGTTGAAATAACTACAACACTTCTCCAGTCAAGTTGGTCATGGGAGGCAGAGAGAGCTTGGTTGGCGAGACTTGCTAATGCTCATTGTGATGCTATGAGAGGGAGACTGTTCATAGGCCATGAGCTAAAATTATAGTTTGGTACAATTTAGTCTATTCCAAGCAGCTCACTTTCAGTATAAAAAGACAGTTGTATTTCTAAAATATTCACTGAAGTCGAATGTGAGGGCAATCTAAAGTGTTAGAGTAGGTCAGCAAGTCACCAAAAAGGAGAAATTAACATAAAGAAGTGTATTGCTATCAATCCTATTTCCTATCCCTCCTATTTCTGAGGATTCAGAGCCCACAGCAAATCCCTAAGGTCTCTTATTAATGACAGCTGCCTTCCTAGCTTTGGTCTCTCAGGACCTCCCCACTTCTCATACAAGAACTGGATGTTCTCTAATTCCTTCCCCACCCCTGCCCTTGTGTCAATTATCTTTGACCTCAGCTTTATTTTCCCCAAAGACTCTCATCACTGCCAGGACTTCCAGATTGCCACAGGCTCTGTGCTGAAAAATACTGCTCAGTCTTTGCAAATAGCTAGAATACTCCTTCCTAGGAAACGTAGTATTGACTTCTGTGGAAAAACCAGTGTTTTACTAAATTTGAATTAAGAAGACACAACTCCTTTGGCTAGGAGTCTGAGTAGGTGGGGAAGAAGAAAGGAAAGAACGTAAGTATTTCACAGTGGTGATTGACTTTATTTTATTATTATCCTCACCCAAGGACATGCTTATTGATTTTAGAGAGAGCGGTAGGGAGAGAGAGAAGGAGAGAAACATTGATGTGAGAGAGAAACATCCATTGGTTGCCTCTTCTATGAGCCCTGACTGGGGACCAAACCCACAACCTGGGCATGTGCCCTGATGGAGAATCAAACCCTCGACCTCTCAGTTTACAGGACTACACTCCAACGGAACCACACCAGCCAGGGCAGGATTGTGATTGATTCTAAAAGAATGTCATCATTGTTTTAGCAAGAGCTAAAAACAATATGTAGTTATCTTCTAAATTAAAATTTTTATGATTCAGAGAATGCAAGAGGTCTCATTTTCTAGTATCTACCCACTTGATATTTGTAGTCATCTGAAATCTTTAGTTTCAGGAAAATGGTAAACTTTTCTGTGAAGGAGCTACATCTTTGAACCTGCCTCTCTCCACCCAAGCCCAAAATGGTTAACATTCACAGCCTGCAGAGCATGTTACAATTACTTTTTAAACTACCTATCCATACTGATCAATTTTAGAAGGTACTGCTGTTACATGATGCTATTTCTTCTTAATGTAGCACATTAACTAACAGCAAATGGGAGGCAATGTGAAAGTAAGTGACTGCCACGCTGTGTCCCCAGTGTGCTAGATTTCCCTTTTCTCCTCTGAACAAAAAGTAATGTAGGCAATATTCAGTCAGCAGTACTTATAAATGAGTCCTGTACAATAAGACTATGTAGCAAAAAGTTCAAATTGGTAATTTTAACCATTTTTCATATCATGCACACATAAACTAATTACTAAAATTCTGCAGCACGCCATAAAATGTGTCTTTTGCCAGTCTGACAAAAAAAAAAAAAACCATAGGTATTATTTTGATTCATTTGTGCCAGATGGTCATTGTTGTGTTGGCTATCATCATTTTTAAATATGGCAATCTAAGGGAAAAGAGGTCATGACCCCTGCCTAAATACTCAGGCGCTGCCTGTTTTTAAAATTCTTTTATTTTTTATAATTTTTTCATGTTTTTAATTACTTTTTTTTATTGTTCAACTACAGTTGTCCTCCATTTTTCCCCCATCCCACCCACCCCCGCATCCCACACTCAATCCTACCCCACCTTTGGCTTTGTCCATAGGTCCTTTATATATGTTCCTTGATAACCCTTCCTTTCTTTTCCCCATTACCCTCCTCCTCCTCCCCTCTGGTTACTATCAGTTTGTTCTTTATGTCAATGTCTCTGGTTATATTTTGCTTGCTTGTTTGTATTATTGAGTAGGTTCCACTTATAGGTGACATCATATGGTATCTGTCTTTCACCACCTGGCTTACTTCACTTAGCACAATGCTCTCCAGTTCCATCCATGCTGTTGCAAAGGGTCAGAGATCCTTCTTTCTTTCTGCTGCATAGTATTCCATTGTGTAAATATACCATAGTCTTTTGATCCATTCATTTACTGACGGGCACTTAGGTTCTTTTCAGCTCTTAGCTATTGTAAATAATGCTGCTACAAACATAGGGGTGCATAGGTTCTTTTGAATTGGTGTTTCAGGATTCTCAGGGTATAATCCCAGCACTGGAATTGCTAGGTCAAAAGGTAGTTCCATTTTTAGTTTTCTGAAGAAATTTCATATTGTTTTGCACAGTGGCTGCACAAGTCTGCAATCCCAGCAATGGTGTATGAGGGTTTCCTTTTCCCCACAACCTCGCCAGCACTTGTTTGTTGATTTGGTTATAATGGTCATTCTGACTAGTGTGAAGGGGTATCTCACTGTGGTTTTAATTTGCATCTCTCTGATGGTTAGTGATTCTGAGCATCCTTTCATATGTCTCTGTGCCCTCTGTATGTCCTCCTTGGAGAAGTGTCTGTTCAAGTCTTTTGCCCATTTTTTAATTGGTTTTTTTGTCTTCCTGGAGTGGAGTTGTATGAGTTCTTTATATATTTTGGAGATCAAACCCTTGTCTGAAGTATCATTCACAAATATGTTTTCCCATACTGTTGGTTCTCTTTTTATTTTAATACTGTTTTCTTTAGCTAGGCAGAAGCTTCTTATTTTGACGAGATCCTATGTGTTTATTTTTTCCTTTATGTCCCTAGCTCTAGGGGACATATCACTGAAGATGTTGCTGCGTGGAATGTCTGAGATTTTCCTACCGATGTTTTCCTCTAGGACTTCCATGGTGTCGCAACTTATATTTAAGTCTTTTATCCACCTTGAATTTATTTTGTATATGGTGTAATTTGGTGCTTGAGTTTAATTTTTTTGCATGTGGCCATCCAGATTTCCCAACACCATTTGTTGAAGAGGCTATTTTTAACTCCATTTTATGCTGCTGCTCCCTTTGTCGAAAATTAATTGCCTGTAGAGACTTGGGTTTATTTCTGGGCTCTTTATTCTGATCCATTGGTCTATGTGTCTGTTTTAATGCCAGTACCAGGCTGTTTTTATTACAGTGGCCTTGTAATACAGTTTGATATCAGGCATTGTGATCCCTCCTACTTTGCTCTTCTTTCTCAAAATTGCAGCAGATATTCAGGGTCATTTATGGTTCCATATAAATTTTTGAAGTGTTTGTTCTATATCTGTGAAATATGCCATTGGTACTTTGATAGGGATTGCATTGAAACTATAAATTGCTTTGGGTAGTATGGGCATTTTGATGATATTGATTCTTCTGATCCATAAGCATGGTATATGTTTCCATTTGTTTGTGTCTTCCATGGTTTCTTTCTTCAGTGTTGTGTAGTTTTCTGAGTACAGGTCTTTCACCTCCTTGGTTAGGTTTATTCCCAGGTATTTTATTTATTTTGTTGTTGTTGTTGCTATATCAAATGGGATTTTTTTCCTGATTTCTGCTTCTGATGTTTCATTGTTGGTATACAAAAATGCCTTTGATTTCTGGATATTGACTTTGTATCCTGCTGTTTTGCCAAATTCATTTATTAAGTCAAGTAGTTTTTTTGCGGAGTCTATAGGATTTTCTATGTACACTATTATGTCATCTGCAAACAATGACAGTTTTGTTTCCTCCTTTCCAATTTGGATGCCTTTTATTTCCTTTTCTTGTCTGATTGCTGTGGCTAAAACTTCCAGAACTATGTTGAACAGAAGTGGTGATGGTAGACAACCTTGTCTTGTTCCTGATCTTAGTGGGAAAGATTTTAGCTTTTGCCCATTGGGTATGATTTTGGTAGTAGGTCTCTCATATGTGGCCTTTATTATGTTGAGGAATGCTCCCTCTATTCCCACTTTGCTAAGTGTCTTTATCATAAACGGATGCTGTACCTTATTGAATACTTTTTCCACATCTATTGATACAATCATGTGATTTTTGTCTTTGCTTTTGTTTATGTGATGTATTATGTTTACTGATTTGCGAATATTGTACCATCCTTGCATCCCTGGGATGAATCCCACTTGATCATGGTGTATGATCTTTTTAATTTATTGCTGGATGCAATTTGCCAATATTTTGTTGAAGATTTTAGCGTCTATTTTTTAAAAATATATTTTATTGAGCCCTGGCTGGTGTAGCTCAGTGGATTGAGCATGGACCTGCAAACCAAAAGGTCGCCAGTTCAATTCCCAGTCAGGGCACATGCATAGGTTGAGGGCCAGGTTCCCAGTTGGGGGCACATGAGGGGCAACCACACATTGATGTTTCTCTCTTTCTTTCACCCTCCCTTCCCCTCTCTCTAAAAAAATAAACAAATAAAATCTTTAAAGTAAATATATTTTATTGATTATGCTATTACAGTTGTCCCATTTTCCACCCTTTATCCTCCTCTGCCCTGCACCTCCCTACCATGTGCATCCCCCGCACCATGTGCATCTCCCCCTCCCTTAGTTCATGTCCATGGGTCATACATGTAAGTTCTTTGGCTTCTCCATTTCTGTGATTCTGTTCCTGTTCTAGTTGTTTGCTTAGTTTTTGTTTTTGTTTTGGGGGGGTTTAGTTGTTGATAATTGTGAGTTTGTTGTCATTTTACTGCTCATATTTTAAATTCCATATTTGTCTTGTGATGTATTTTTTTGTAATCACTAATGTGAGAAGATTTCTGCATCCCCCTAACTGGAGTACAGAACTGGAGTGGCACTGGGGGGATTTGGTGCCCACATTATTTCTGTGTATCCTTAATTGAAGCCTATATATGCCATTATTATCATAGTACTGACCTCACTGAAATTCTGTTTTAATAACTTTTTTCCAAAGCCACGTCTTTGAAAGGATTTCTCCAGAGTAAGCTCTTTAGCAGGGTGTGATGTCATATTTTTGTGAATTTCACATGTTTTCCTCATACACGTGCCACCATTTTCTTTCCAGAAATCGCCCCCACCTCTGTGATGGTGGGGAACCTGGTGTCTGGGAAGAGAATTACGCAGGCCAGTGGCAAAGACCTCAGGCAGATAGAAGACAATGACCAGGCCCAGAAGGTGAGAGCAGAGGGCCAGCCTTCGCTGGGTCCCCCACCCATAACCCTGATGCTGAATTACAGGGACACTGGCTCCCACTTCCTGCCCCGCCATCCCAGCATCTTCCACTGATCTTCCCTGTCTTTGGTGACCTTTGCTTCTTACCTGCCCTCTCGGTTCTACAAGAGACATCCATATAATTTTTAAAGAAATGCGTTTATTAGGGGATGCGGTGTTGTATGACATGTCACAATGGCACAGGAGGGTGGATGACACAGTCCCACAACTTCCAGGCCTGGGGCCAGTGTCTGGGCAGCCCTGTCTGGTCCTAGTCCTCTTAGCATTTGTTCCTAGTTTCCTGCCAGCCCTGGCTGGACACCAGACTCCCTCACAGTGACCTTGTAGCAAAGCTTCAGTCCTTTGATTGTACAAATGCAAGAAAACATCAGCTCAAAACCAGGTTTGGGAGCCAGACCTCCTTCAAATGGCCTTAGGAATGTAGAAGTCCTTGGCCCCACTCCACCACAGACACCTTATAATTTGTCACATGTGGCTGTGAGTCCCGTATGACAATTTGGCCCTGAGAACTCTCACAAGTCACCAAAAGGTGGTCCTACTCTGTAAAGTTACGAAGAAATGTGACAAAATCAACCATTTGAAATATTGCAAATTTGGTAACATTAGTGATATGTCCGTTGAAAGCAATGGTCGTGTTACCCCTCTCCCAATATCTCTGTTAATAACAAGGACTAAGGGAATACATGGTGCTTCCTGGGTCCTGGCATAAGAGAGGCTGACCTTTTCACTAGGACTGAGTCAGTGTGATACACATAGTCTCTGTGATTTGTGGTGCCTTTGAATGACATCAGAGCCATGCTAAACAACACATTTAAGAGAGTCCATGTTACAACAGGACAGAGCTGACTGCCATTGCAACCCAGAAATCACATGGATCTTCTAGAAGCCCCAGGAGAGGGTATTTGTGTGTGTGTGTCAGCTGTTCCATCAGGGGGAATGAGGATGCACTTCTCCCATCATGGGTGGATTTCAGAAAACTTCTTCTCCAGAGGTCCCATCTGAACACTGACCACCTGCATGTTCTGTCGACCATATCTGACAGGGCATCCTCATTCCTCTGTGGAGATGCACCCAAAGAGCACTCAGACAGATTAGACTGATTTAAATGTTGCAATGGGCCCCCACACCAGGTGGTTTGGGCCTAACATCTATGCTTTGTTCCAGTTCCTGTTCCTCCCAGAAGTCCTGCAGTGGAGGACTCAGACCACCCCTGACCACATCCTCTACACACTGCTCAACTGCAGGGTGAGGCTGCGGACTCACACTGGCTCCCTGGACCACCACCCATGCCTTCTGCTATTTGCTGTATTCCTGACCTCATCCTCTCCCTTCAGTCTTACTTGAATTCCTTTTAGTTATATATTTGTTGCTATTTTGACTGAGAGTTTTTCACTTAAGGATTGTTTTAAAATATAAGGGTTTACAGAGACATTGAAATTAAGAACAGTCTAATGATAGACAGGGGAGAGGGGGGAGGGGACAATGGGGAGAAGGGTTTACAGGAACCACTGTAAAGGACAAATGGATGGAACTGGGGGGGAGGAGGGAGGCTGGGGGGGAGGGGGGCTGGAGGGGAAGGGAGGAGGGGAGGGGAGAGGATGCAAATAACTGTAATTGAACAAAAGGAAAATAAAATAAAAAAATTAAAAAAATATAAGGGTTTACACATCTGTCTATCCATACATATATGTATGTATATATTTTAGCAATTTTTTGCAATATTTCCCCCCAAAATAAGTAATGAATGATTTCTACCACCAAGAACAAGTGCAGATTTCTCTGTCTTTATTTTTATTACTGAACTATTTTTTGTAAGTAACAAGTTATATTTTAATTACAGACATTCATTCTTAGGAATGAAAACCATTTCTATTTTATAAGGAAATTAAGATTGATCTCTCTCTCTCTTTCTCTCTCTCTCATTCCCTCTGTTTCTCTCTCTCTAAAGTCAATGGGCATAAATGGACATACCTTTGGATGAGGATTTTAAAAAAGCAGCACACCCTCCCCCAGGGACTCATGATCCAGGGTGAAAAATCAGAGCCTTGTAGGTCCTCTTAGAGAGAATACAATTTCTTTTACTGAAGAGCTTACCACAGTTGAGCGTCTTGCCCAACAGCATGGAGTGGCTTGGCAGTAGAGTTTGAAAACTAGAGGTGGAACCATCATAAGCCAGGGACTATCTGTAGTCGGTGTGCTGCTTGAGAATAAGACATTTGCTGATTGATATACCCTGTGCCAACACAGTGCTTTCATAAAACAAAGATTCAATAAATATTTTACTAAATTATTTATATTCTCTGACTTTAAGGAGTTTACAATCAAAATGAAAAAAACATACAAACTAGTATAATACAAAGGAAAGTTATTTAAATCTCATAAAAGAGATAAAGCACAGTTCTATTAGTGTTTCAGGGAGGGAAACATCTTATATAGTTGAAGGACTTTGTCTACAATTCCAAGTGCCACGGCCATGCTAATGGGAAGAGGCTGCTCTCTCATGTAAGTGTCAGTGGAGGGGAGTGTGGTAAAACAAAAAAGCAAATTCAGAAACTCGGCTTTCACCTTTATCACACAAAAAAATTCAGCTTCAAGGCTCTTTCTCCTATCAAACAAAAGTCTGATGGTAAGTCTAATGACCACTATCAAGTAAGTAGCTCACCAAGGAAGCTAGAAGGCCTGTTTCCAGGTAAGGGAACTCCCATTGACGTGACAACTGCAGGACCAGGTTCGGCACCAGCTCTTCTGCATCCAGCTGCAGGGCCGGTCTGGGAGTTCCAGGTGTCTCCGTGTCTCCCTGAGTTCTTTTCATCAGAGACAAGACCACATAAGTATTCTTACTCCAAATTTATTATTTCCTAGTAATGATTAAAAGGAAAGAAAAAGGTGGAATCTTTCCCTGAAAGGTAAAATCTTTCACCTGAAATCAACAGAAAAACACATTTGAGAGGCTTCCAAGAAATAGTTATATCACATAACATAGATATTTTCCACTTTGGGGATACAAACCATTTTTTCCAAAGCTCAAGGCAATGTCTTTGTTGAGTTGAAGTTTAGAAAGGGCTTTGTTGAGTTTGAGAATCCAGATGAAAAAGACACGAAACTGTTAAAAGATAAACTGAGGTATATTAAACATTTTTAGAGTTTATTTAAGCATGTATCCACTTGAATGGGGTGGTGCCAAACCACAAATGATTAGGAGCCCTCTGCTGACAGGAGCCAGGGGAAAGACATACAGAGAAAGCACGGAAGCAAAGAAAGGATGTTATTTGATTACCTACAACTTAAAGTCTAGTCGGCTGTTTGTGATTGGTTGTCTTTAGCATTATGATTTCATAACTTTGAGGCATTTACAGGCATAGGTTTTGGTTTGATCATGTAGGCTGCCAATGGCACTAGATCTACAACCTAATAAGCCTCCTTGATTAATTAATTTAACAAAACACGTGGATGAAGATGACTAGATGGTCAGGAGACCCCTCTAGCAACGCATGCCCTTGGCCTAAATACCCTGCATATGCCCTAACCACACAAGACACTCTACGACAACCCACATCCCCAAAGAACACCATTATCCCAGGGCCGATGCAGCCTCAGAAGCACTCCATTGCCTTCCAGTAAAAGAGGGTTGCAGGCACTCCTGTCCCTCTGCAGTAGATCCCACCCAGAAAAAAAATCGTAACTTTTATAACTGGAGGAAGATAGGTAGGAGAAGTCCGCACCAGATGTTGTATCATCAAGGGTTGCCATTTTAGAACTTTCCTCATTCCCAGAGGCAGGCTTACAAGTCATTAATTGAAATGTTTTTCTACATCAATCTATTTATTTTAACTATAGAAGACTGGCAGTTTCTGGATTACTCTTTATCAACGTCCTCCAGTTATTTTTTACTTAAAAGTAAGCTCATTTCCAACTTCTGAAAGACTGAAGTTGCATAGCCAGCTAGAACAAATAAGCTTCAGGGTGCTACTGCACTGTCTGATCCTTGGAACACATCTTTTATTTTCATGAGAAATCTCCCAAGCTGAGTCTAGTGACCTAATTGCAAACATTTTTCTGACTGTCAGTTACTTAAGTAAAGCAGGAAGAAGAGGGTTTATGCAGGCAGAATTTCTGTTAGGACTAGAATTGCTATACCTTTTTAAAAATTATTAAATTTACTGGGGAAACATTGATTAATGGGATCATATAGGTTTCAAGTATACATTTCCACGATACATGATCTGTGTATTGCAGTGTGTGCCCATCATCCAAATTCAAATCCTCTTCCATCACCAAATATTTAGCCCCCTTTACACTCCCCACTCCTACCCAGCTCCCTCCCCTCTGGTAACCACCATACTGTTGTCTGTGTCTAGGAGTTTCAGTTTTATGTTCCACATATGAGTGAAACCAAATGGTCCCTATCTTTTTCTGACTGACTTATTTTGCTTAGCATAATATTCTCAAGGTCCACCCATGCTGTTGCAAATGGCAGTATTTCATCTTTTCTTATGGCTGAGTAGTATTCCATTGTACATACGTACCACATCTTCCTCATCCAATACTTTACAGAAGGACACTTCGACTGTTTCCATGTCTTGGCCACTGCGAACAAGGCTGCAATGAATACAGGAGTGCATATATCTTGGCGAGGAAGTGTTTTAGACTTTTTCAAGTAGATACCCAGGAAAGGAATTGATCAGTCACATGCTGACTCTATTCCTTAATTTTAGGAACCACGAGACTGTTTTCTACAGTGCCCGTAGCAGACTACATTCTCACCAGTGGTGAATGTGGGTTCCCTTTTCTCTATAACCTTTCCAACACTTTTTATTACTTGTCTTGTTGATAATAGCCACAGAATTGCTATACCTTTAAGTCTTCTTCTGACTTCAATACATACATATTGTACATGTATAATACTTCTATATTTATATATAGAATATAATGAATATTTACATACTTTTATAATATTGTGGTATAAGAAATATATTTAGTCTTTGTCTCCAATTCTTGGCACAAAGTTCCTAAAACCCTTGGAGTTTCCTGAATGACAGGAGTGGTTTTTTGTCATTTATAAGGAGCACCTTTTGAGGGGACTTTTGGGAAGTCCTGAAGGACGAGAACTGGTTGACGGAGGAACCAACCATGTTATTAGAGGGCTGGAGTTTTCAGCCCCACTCCTGACTTTCACGGAGCAGAGAAGGACTAGAGATTAAGTTCAACCACCAATGGTCAATGATTTAATTAATCGTGCCTCTAATGAAGCCTCCACAAAGCTCCAAAAGGATGGGGTTCAGAGGGCTTCAGGGTGGTGAACATGTGGAGGTGTGGGCAGAGTGGCTTTTATGCCTAGAGAGGGCATAGAAGCTCTGTGCCCTTTCCTATGTGCTTTGCCCCATGTATCTCTTCCATCTGGCTATTCCTTAGTTTTAAAATAAATTGGTAATCTAGTAAACAAAATGTTTCCTAAGTTCCCTGACCCACTTTAGCAAATTAAGTCAAACCACAGAAAGAGATCTTGGTCACCTCCCAGGTATAGCAACTGCGGTGGGGGAGGGGCAGTCTTGGGGAACTGAGCCCTTAATCTGTGGGATCTGATGCTGTGCCCAGGTAGTGCCAGAATCGAGTTATGTCATAGGCCACCTAGTGGTGTCACAATTGCTCCATATATGGAAAAGCCACACCTTTGGTGTCAGAAGTGGTGTAGTGCTGTAGTAGAATTAGAGTAGAGGACACACATACAGGAAGAAGTATATATTTTTTCCTTTACCAATATACAGGGTGGGAGAAAATGTAGGTTTATAGTTGTTCATATAGAAAATAATACAATAATTAATAAATACTAACACAAAAATAAACTCTGTGTTTCACATATTGACAACTGTAAACCTACTTTTGCCTGACCCTGTATAATAAAGTTTCCCAATGGCTGGATCCCTCTGCTACAGTTGGTGAATGAGCTGTGTGTTAGTTTTGTAGCATTATTAAGGAATGCCCTTGGGCAACACTGAGACAGGATAGTAAGAAGCTAGGAAAGTTCCTTGGCAAGTGGAATGGGGAAACTGAAACAACAGCTGAACAAACTGGCAGAATAATTTACAGCCACATACAAAAAGTCATCCCTAGAGATAACACCTAGGCCTTGGTTGTATTTCAGCTACATGCCCAGAAAAGCAGCAAAACCGGGTGGGTGATGGCAGGACCAGATGCAATGACCAAAGAACCCCTGCCCTGTCACTGACCAATCAGTGGAGACCATGGCACTGAAAGGGCACACCTGGAGAGCTGATGAACAGTCTACTAAACCCTCCCCTGAGACCTTGTGTAAGATTCCCACCCCCGTCCCCAGTCAAAAAAGAGACAGACAGACAGACAGACAGACAGAGAGGTAAAGACCTCCAGACAAAGGACACAGCTCTCAGAACTCTTCCTCGGGGAGCAGGCCCACCCATCATCTTTCCCTTCTTATCCTCCCCTCCCACTTCTTTCCCCACAAGCACGTGTCTCCTAAAGTCTAAGGCAATGGGCGGTGGCACATTGTCCCAGGCTAATCTCCCGAACCTGTCTCCAAAGTTCTCTTTTCTCTGACTTCCCAATAAGCTAAGGCAGCCCAGCCTAGGCTCTCCTGTTCCTTCTTCTACTCATTGTTTTACTGTCCCCACCTTTAATAAATGTATCCTTATAGTCACCTGGGCTTGTGTTATGAAATCTTTCCTACATGAAGTTAAGAAACTTCACACTACCAGCTGGCGGTAGGCAGACCCGCTCAGGGTTAGGCTCCTGTCTGGTAACATCACCACTGGGGACTCAAAATACAGCATCACTGGGTTCGGGTTTTAAGGAAAGACACTTAAAGACTAACCTAATTCCCTAGAATACTAAAATGCAGATGAGAGATTTGCCCATGGTCACTCAGTAAGTGGTTAGATGGGCTAATACACGTAAAGCATCTGAAACAGTGCCTGGCACACATTGCCACGCAAGAAATCGAGAGCCAACCAGCTGTTCTAGCTGCAGGCTCTTAGCTTCCCAAACACTCCACGGCTCTCAATTATACCAACTCCTTTGAATTAGACTGTTAAACATAAGGTATTCACTTGTGTAATGAACATTCTTTAACTCTGAGTACAATTTTAACTTACACTTTTGGATGTGGCCTCGAGGTGCCCATTTTAGCTTTAAAAATGGAACCGCCTGCTTGCAAACCAACATTTGGGATTCAGTACGGTTTTTGCGTGTTTTTCCTGCTAAAACTGCGAAAGCAGATAACAGGAATTCCTTTTACGCTAAGTACCATGGGGAACCCCATTCCCGGGTAAAGTGACCAAGATAAGCCCTCTCTCAGGTTACTCGAAAGGGTAGAGCCACACCACTGCCTAGACCGGACAGATGTGAACAGGAATCTCACTTTTCTCACTGCGCATGCCTGCCCGTGACCCGACGCCCGGAAATGACGTCAGGCCGGTGCGCGGCCAAGCTTCCGGACATCATGCTGGGCGCGGGCGGCGCGGGGTTAGCACGGTGCCTTCGAGCCAGGACACAGGCATGGCTGTGGGGTTCGCGGGGCCGTTCCCTGGCCCTGGCGCGCCTGGGTGACGCGCCTCGCCCTGGGGACCCGCAGCCCTCCGCGGGGCGCGGCCTGCGCGGGCGTCCGCTCGGCCTGTCGGCCGCGGCGGTCGTGGAGTCGGCCCCGCGCCCGCTGCAGCCTTACCTGCGCCTCATGAGGTTGGACAAGCCCATTGGTGAGTGCGGGCGGGCGCGGGTGGTTCGGGGGCCGCGGGTGTAATGGAAATGAAGCGCTAAAGCTGGGTTTTGGCCACCAAGCGCCGGGTGCCGTCGGGACACCCGATCCTGGCGACCTGTGAGGTGACCTGCCTTCACTTCACACCCCTCTGAATCTTGAGCGTCTGAGCCGGGCAAAAAAGTTTGCTCATTCTATAATCCTTGTTTAAGTAGTGAATCGAGCAGAAATGCCCTGCTTGTCGTGTCCCTGCATTTGCAGAGACGTGCAGTATCGTAGCACTTCCTAACTTTAAGAATGCTTGATCGTTCCCATAATCCTGTAAGGCTCCCAGTGCAAATAGACAGTAAAAACACTGAACAAACTGAAGCTCTTCGGCAGAGCCAGAACAGATGAACCTAGTGTTGATGCTGGGTTCCAGCTCTTTGCCCTACACTACTTGTCTCAGAAAAGATTTAGTTCATGTGAATGCAGCAAGTAGAGCACTTACAGACTGCTTGTCAGGTCACAGTCGCCTCCTGAGGATTTCCCTGACCTTCCTGTTTAAAATACCACCCACCGCCTCACTCTGTCCCTTTACCTCCGGTTGCTTTGTTGTTGTTGTTTTGTAGCACTCGCCATTAACGAACATTACGCGTTTATTGGGTCATTGACCTCTCCAGTGTAGTATAAACTCCACATAAATGGGATTTTTAAAAAAAATATAATGTCTAGAACAGAACCTGACAGTAGCATTGAATGAATTAATAAACAACGACAGCATCGCCCAGCTTTAGAGATAGAAAGAGCTATAGGAACTCCGTGCTCTCAGGAATTCCCAGTGTAGTTGAAAAAGCTGATTTAAGTGATACAGGTAGTAAGTACAGCAGGAAAGACAGTAATTACTGTGGATTTTCATTGCTGGAAAAACTCAAGAAGAAAGTGTAACTCTAAGGACAGGTAGGTTTTGCAGAGGAGTGAAGAGCTCTTGATTGGTGAGGGAAATGTTTTTGGCAAAGATGGGAAGGTAGAGTGTTGGAGCGTAAAGAATAGAAGCTGATCTAGAACCCCACGTGTGCATAGAAAATAGTGGGAGTACGGGCTGGTTAGAAGCTGGACTGAAAAAGGACGGACAGAATGGTGAGGGAGAGGTAGAGGCTGGACTCCAGGTAGATGTTGACATTCCCATTGCAGTGCATGGAAATACATTCAGATGTGTAGATACATTTCCTCCACCTTTGCTGAGCCAAGACCTCAAGTTAGGCCTCGTTTTTTGGTATTCTAGGTTTATGCACTACCTATTTGGGATCAGAGCACTAACAGTTTATGGCAATCAGCAATTAAAGTATAAAAGCAAATAAATGATAAGGCACAGCCCTGCCTATCATGGCCCCTTGCATTTTGGGGCCAGATACAAATACATAGTCATAAGTTTTCCAGCCCAGTTCTAATCTAAAGCCTAACCATAATTCTGTTTTTTTGGGTCTATGTCACAGAGCTTCAGTGTAAGTTTACAGGCATCCATGGCAGTTCAGCAGGTACTGTTATTCCATTTCCATAAACCTCTTGTTTCTACTTTAGTGGCTAAACCACCCTACTACGTACTAAAAGGCTGCAAAGGGGTTATGCATAATGCTCTGGAGCCAGACCTCTTGAGTTTCAGCCTTCACTCCACCCATTTCAGGGACCTCAGTTAAGCTACTTTACTTCTCTGGGCCTTCATTTCTCATCTGTAAAATGAAGATACTAATAATACTGACTTCATAAGATTGTCATGAGAACTCACATATATATGTCAAGTATTTAGAACAGTGCCTGACATAAGTGCTCAAGAATGTTAGTCATTATTACTTGAAAAATGGGAATTAGAGGAGATTGGGTAATAGTTATTATGTATTGGTTGGTCAAAAAGTCTGTTTAGTTTTTTCCATAAAATGAAAGACACATTTTTTATTTTCACCAGTACCTTTATTGGTTTGGATATTTTGAGTATGTTGGCTATCTGCCACTACTAGCTTCTAGTGGGTAAGAGGCCAGAGATGCTGCTGAACATCTAATGCATGAGACAGCCCCACAGCAAAGAATTATTTGGCCAAAATGTCAATAGCACCTAACAAACTTCGCAAAGCACTTTTGACACATTCAGTCAGTCACAGCACCTTCTCCACACACTGCACAGATCTTTTTCTTTTTTTTCTTTTGTGTTTCAGTTGCATTTTTATCTTGAAATAATAAAGCATAACACACCAGAAATGTTGCATATTTTCTTCTATCTTCAGTATTAAAGTGGCTACACAGAAATTCACCAATTTCAATGTTTTTTTTAAAGGCACGCTGATAATGACAGCTGTCACGATACAGTCTAACAAAATTGTTTCCAATGAAGTTAAAGACAGCTAAGCACTACCAGAGCCATCATATGGAAAAAAACTAAATGAATTTTTTGGCTAACCTAATATTTTAGAGAAGACCAACCTGCATGCTTTGGTTCTACATAAGGTAATGATTACAGGATTTTAAAGATAATCTTGTTAGTAGTTCTGTGTGTTACAGTTCATTTAACATTTTTTGAGCCCCTATGTATGCCAGGAACAGTAAGTTGACAGTAGTAGAATTCAGATTTGATATTTCTTTCATGAAATTCTTTTGTGGGGTGATTTTATGTTCATTGTTTTATTTTGTTGAAGTTTAATCTTACTAATCTTCATAAACCAAAGTATGTCTTATTTTTCAGAACGGATTACAACTATATTATTTGAGGAAGTTTCGGCAGGTGGCACTCTTTCACTAAATTGGTGGTGTAATTTTTTTTACTGCATTTATGGGTAATTATGTTGTTGTCTTAAAGGTCAGGTGTAATTAGTGAATGACTCTTAGACCCCATTTAAATAGGCTCTTTTGTTGCCCATCACCTGCCAAAACTTGTTTTTTTTATTTTATCTCCCACAGAGAGTTTTCTTTTTCTAAGTAAACATTTTTTTTTCCTGAAACCTATCTGGTTATAATGAAAATAGTTCCCGTCTCATTGATTTGTTGTGAGAATCAAAAGTGTTATATGACAGCACCTGGCACATAGTAAGCACTATATATTTTTTATTATTGTTTGTGTTTTCATCACCAATATTGTCTTCTCATACTAACTCTGAAAGGTAGATATTTTCCCCCTCATTTATAGATGATGAAGAATGAGCCTTAAAGTTTAATAAACTGTAGCATCGGCGTCATTCCCCATATGAGTAGCAGACATCAAGCAGGAAGTCTGACTTGTTCTTTCATTGTAGGAACGCTCCTCATCTGAGGCGGTGACCTACAGATGCCTGTTAGTGAGTGAGTATGCTGCCTATGATACAGACTAAGGCCAAAAAAAGTTTGTTCTTAACACAGAATGTTGCAGGAGGTTACACATCTTTCTCTAGAATTATTTCGTAAGTGGAACCTTCAGTTCTAATTGTACCAGGAAAATAATGCCTGTGAAGTGATTATTTTTCTTTTCAATCTGGGCATGATCAGCTAGCTATTCCTCTGTCCCTTTGAGTTATGAGGAAGGACCGTATTTTTTGGACTATAAGATGCACTGCACCATAAGATACACGTAGGTTTTAGAGGAGGAAAATAGGAGAAAAATTTTGAAGCAAAAAATGGGGTAAAGTATTTAATAACATAAATAACATAATATTTCACCAATGTAAATGTAAACAGCCAGGTAAGCTACATTTGGACTATGAGACACACCCCCATTTTCCTCCCAAATTTGAGGGGAAAGTGCATTTTATAGTCCGAAAAATATGGTAGTTAAACCCATTGTTTGAACCTCTGTGCATCTGTTGCCTAATGTGTAAAATAGGAATAATAATAGTGCCTATTTTATAAGAGTGTTTTTGAAGATTAAATGAGTCTATACATATAAAGCATTTAGAACACTGCCTGGCATTTCACGAACATTCAGTACATGTTAGTGGAGGGGATCAGGGTGAGTTGCTCCAAGGTGTGCCTCTGCAGCACGGGAGTTATTTTGAGCTGAAGGTAATCAAGACCTTGCAGGTTCAAGAGAAACTTTTACCTGTCCCTTAATTTTTAAATTGGGGACCTTGTCCATAACAAGAGTTATTTAAAAAAAAAAACTTATTTAGAGGGCAGGACAAGCATCTAACTCCTGGACATCTGCTCTTCTTATCGGTTTGTGAATCACCCCCCTTTTAAGGGCTTGCTTTTTTTTTTAATTAATCTATTTATTTTATTTATTTATTTATTTAATCCTCACCTGAGAACATGCTTATTGATTTTAGAGAGAGGGGAAAGGAAGGAGAGGGAAGATAAATATCAGTATGAGAGAGAAATGAGTGGTTGTCTCTCTCAGAAATGAGTGCCCGACCTGCTCCCTGCCCTTCACCTGCTCCCAGCGGTCCAGCAGGGCAGTGGGTCTCAGACTTCTTGTCCATGTGTATGTAATGAAATTTGATTATTTTCTCTTGTGAACTGCCACATGTTGATTTAATTATGAGACTAGCCAAAAGTACCTAGAAGGTTGAAGGAAACTTTATTCCTCCCCCACATTAACTATGGTTATTCAGGTCTGGGCTGGCCATTTCTCACTTTTAGCTCCTCCTTGCCTTTTCTGCTGTGTGAGTTTAAGCCCCTTTTGGAAGAGCCTTCCTGAGTTCTCCTTATTGTCTCACCAGTGAACTTAGGTAACTCTGTTTTATGCCTTTGTAGGATCCTGTGCTTGCTCTGTTGTTGAGTCGCTCTATTTTATTACTGTTTGTTTAACTGTGTTTCTTCTTTTTTGTGTATAAGCTGTGTAAAGGCAGAAACCAGCTCTCAGTCACTATTGTACTCCCTGTTCCTAGCACAGCCCTGACACAAAATATGTGCTTTATAAATATTTGCAAATGAATAAAACTTGAGAATCTTTTTTTTTTAAGATTTTATTTTTATTTATTCTTTTAGAGAGAGGGGAAGGGAGGAAGACAGAGAGGGAGAGAAACAGCAATGTATGGTTGCCTCTCACATGGCCCTCACGGGGACCTGGCCCACAACCCAGGCATATGCCCTGAAGGGGAATCGAACCGGGACCCTCTGGTTCCCAGCCCGCACTCAATCCACTGAGCTACACCAGCCAGGGAAAAACTTGAGAATCTTAAACTTGATTATAAGTACTTTGTCATTTGATTGTTTTCCTATAGGATCTGATCTTTCCTTAACCACATATCTTTTTTCTCTGATATTGCTAAATAGGGAAGGAAAACTTAGAATTTATCTAATGGGCACCACGTCCAAACATTTGTTGAAAGGCTTTCTTTTAAAAGTAAAGTATCTATTAAAGTTCATGTGTGAAATTTCTTATTCACACAATCTACAGTAGTACCGCCTTAACACAGTTTCACTTTCTGCAGTTTCAGTTAACCTTAGTTAACTATGGTTGAAAAATATTAAGTAGAAAATCCCAGAAATAATTCAGTAAACAGTTCATAAGTTCTAAATTCCATACCATTTTGAATAGCGTGATACAACCTTGCATCGTCCCTCACTCTGTCTGCCCAGCATGTGAGTCGTCCCTTTGTCCAGTTGGTCCACACTGTATACACTACCCACCCGTCACTTAGTAGCTGTTGCCGCTTTGAATGCCTGTGTTCACGTAACTTTTGTTTACTTAGTAATGGCCCCAAAGCCAAGAATAGTGATGCTGACAGTTCGGATATGCCAAAGAGAAGCCGTGAAGTGCTTCCTTTAAAATGAAAAGATGGAAGCTCTCAATAAGAAAAGAAATTGAATCCTAAGGTTGTTAAGATCTACAGTAAGAGTGAATTTTCTGTCCATGAAATTATGAAGGAAAAAGAAATTTGTGCTAGTTTGTTGCACCTCAAACTGCAAGTTACGGACCTCATACTGCAGAAGTTACAGTCACGGTGTGTGGTAAGTGCTTAGTCGAGATGAAAAAGGCATTGAATTTGTGGGTAGAAGACATCAGCAGAAAACATTCCGACAGCAGCATGTTGCTCTGGAAAGCGCTGGGAACAAGTGACCGCATTCACGTAGCTTTTGTTACAGTATGTTGTTTAATTGTTCTGTTTTATCAGTTGTTGTTCATCTGTTACTGTGCCTAATTCATAAATAAAGCTTTATCATAGGTACATACGTATAGGAAAAAATAGCGTCTACAGTGTTTGGTACTATCCACATTTTCAAGCATCCCCTGGAGGTTTTGGACCATATCACCCAGAGATGCGGGGGGGCTGCTCTGTTTGTTTTTAGTTTAATTTCATCTAGTTTTGGGCAAAAGGCCAAGAACTAAGCCCATTTGTGTATGTAGTTGCAAAATATTTTTTTAAAAAACTGGTTAATAATCTCCCTACCACAAGACCATTTTTCTTGTAAATATACCAAAAACAGTAAAGAAATTTTGAGCAGGTAATACATGTATGTGATACAAAATTCAGAAGGTATAAAAGTGTGGATTAAAAACTAAGTCAGGAAACCAGTTCCCCTCCTCAGAGACAAGTTTCTAGTATGTCCTTCCTGACATGATCTGTGAACATACTAACATTCAAATGTATGTATTTGTTTTATCTGTGTGTGTATACACACAAAATTTTCAGGTTGTCCATAAGGGTTGGACTGTTTTGTAACCTCATCAGAAATACATGAAAGTATCCGATTCCCCAGGGTGTGTTGTCAGACTTTGAGTTTTGCCAATCTGATAGGTGAAGAATGTTACCTCAGTGTAATTTTAATGTGTATTTCTCAGAGTTGGTTATCTTTCCATGTGTATACGAGCCATTTGTATTTCTTTCTGTGAACCTCTATTATGTTTTCTTTCTATTTTTCAGTTGGACTATTTATTGATTCTCTTCAGTTTCTAGGAACCCTATATATTAGGGAAAATAGTCCTTTGTGATATGAATTACAAATTTATTGTCCCCGTTTTGTCATGTGTTTTTGACTTTGTGGGTTTTTTTTACTTCTTTGGGACGGGGTGTTTAAACAAATGAAAAGACTTAACCAACTTGAATTTATAACCTTTTTTGTCTTTTTATTTTTGTGTAGGAACCTGGCTGCTGTATTTGCCTTGTACCTGGAGCATTGGTTTGGCAGCTGAACCGGGCTGTTTTCCAGATTGGTACATGTTATCCCTCTTTGGCACTGGTGCTATTCTGATGCGTGGAGCAGGCTGTACTATTAATGACATGTGGGACCGGGACTACGATAAAAAGGTAGCTTCATCCTCGAAAGGAGCGGAGAGGCTCCTCTAAATTCTGTAGAGTAACGTGGCGCCATCGGTTTTGAATGCTGCATAAAGCAGCAGGCTCATTTAGCGTCCTCCCTGAAATCCAGCATAAGAAGCACCGATAACAGCGGGACGAGTAGCTGGTGTTACAAGTGCAGTGCACGTCTTTTCTCAGCACTGGAGTGGCCATGGGGGCAGGGCGTGTACTTTATGAAATGAATTAGGATTTAGAAGGCCAGGGTAAGGAGGTTAGGAGTGAAGTGAAAAATCCATTCCAACCTTTGAGTGTCTGAAAGAACCATCATCCACCCTGGCTGGTGTGACTCGGTTGGTTGGAGATGCATCCTTTAGACTGAAAGGTTGCAGGTTTGATCCCCGGTTGGGGCATGCATGAGAAGGCAGCTGATTGATGTTTTTCTCTTGCTCTTTCCCTTTCTCTCTAGAAAGAAATGAAAAAAAATGTCCTCAGGTGAGGATTTGAAAAACTAACATAATTAAAAATAAAAGACCTGTCATCCCTTCCTTTGCAATGTATATTGGAGCCATAACTATTCATATGTAAATCAAGTCTTAATTTAAATGAACAGAGGCTATCAGTATTTGTTATAATTATTTCTTTTTTTTTTTTAATAATTACTTTATTGTTGTTCAGTTACAGTTATCTGCATCCTCTCCCCCGCCTCCCTCCTCCCCCTTGGCTCTGTCAGTGTGTCCTCTATAGTGGCTCCTGAAAACCCTTCTCCCCATTGTCCCCTCCCACCTCCCCTCTGGCCACTGTCAGACTGTTCTTAATTTCATTGTCTCTGGTTATATTTTGCTTGCTTTCTGCTTTTGTTGATTATGTTCCAGTTAAAGGTGAGATCGTATGGTATTTGTCCCTCACCGCCTGGCTTACTTCACTTAGTGTAATGCTCTCCAGTCCCATCCATGCTATTGCAAAGGGTATAAGCTCCTTCTTCCTCTCTGCTGCGTAGAATTCCATTGTGTAAATGTACCATAGTTTCTTCATCCACTCATTTGCTGATGGGCATTTGGGTTGCTTCTAGCACTTGGCTATTGTGAATTGTGCTGCTATGAACATTGGAGTGCATAGGTTCTTTTGGATTGGTGTTTCAGGATTCTTAGGGTATAATCCCAGTAGTGGAATTGCTGGGTCAAAAGGCAGTTCCATTTTCATTTTTCTGAGGAAGTTCCATACTGTTTTCCACACTGGCTGCACCAGTCTGCATTCCCACCAGCAGTGCAGTAGGGTTCCCTTTTCTCCACATCCCCTCCAACAGTTATCTGTTGCTTTGTTGATGATGGCTATTCTGACTGGTGTGAGGTGGTATCTCATTGTGGTTTTAATTTGCATCTCTCTGATGGCTAATGACGTTGAGCATCTTTTCATATGTCTCTGGGCCCTCTGTATGTCCTCTTTCGAGAAGCGTCTGTTCATGTCTTTTGCCCATTTTTTAATTGGGTTTTTTGTCTTTCTGGAGTGGAGTCGTATGAGTTCTTTATATATTTTGGAGATCAAACCCTTGTCTGAGGTATTATTGGCAAATAGGTTTTCTCATACGGTTGGCTCTCTTTTTATTTTAATACTGTTTTCTTTAGCCCCACAGAAGCTCTTTATTTTGATAAGGTCCCATTTGTTTATTCTTTCCTTTATGTCCCTTGCTCTAGGGGACATATCACTGAAGATGTTGCTGCGTGGAATGTCTGAGATTTTCCTACCGATGTTTTCCTCTAGAACTTTTATGGTGTCACGACTTACATTTAAGTCTTTTATCCACCTTGAATTTATTTTTGTGTATGGTGTAAGTTGGTGCTCGAGTTTCATTT
>PVJI01023062.1:0-24201 GCA_004026765.1 Micronycteris hirsuta
GGCGTGAGAAACAGGGCACCGAGGTCAAGACCACTGGGCGGAGAAGCTGGTGCTCTCCAGCAGACACTGGGGTGAAGACAGCGGGGACTGGGAGGACACGCTTGCCAGTCACTCATACGATAAAGGACTCCCATCCAGAATATAAAAGAACTCTCAAAGCTCAATAAATAAGAAAACAAACAACTCGTTTTTCAAAAATGGTCACAGATTTGAATAGCCACTGCTCCAGAGCAGATATACAGATGGCAAATAGGCACATGACAAAATGCTCAACATCATTAGTCATTAGCAAAATGCAAATTGAAACCACAATGAGTTACCCACACATACCTATTAGAATGACTGAAATTGAAAATGCCTCCCACAGGGCGGTTGCCAGGAGCTTGGGGGAGGGGAGAACGGAGAATTATCGTTTACGGGTGCAGAGTTCCCGCTTGGGCTGATGAAAGTGTTCTGGAAACAGACCGCGGTGACAGGGCATGACATTGCGAATCTACTTAATGCCACTGAATTGTACACCTAAAAATGCTTAAAAGGGTAAATGTTGTGTTATGTGTGTTTTACCACAGCCTAAAATAACGCAGGCCTCCCACGCCCCCGCCGTGAGCGGAGCGGGAGCTCTCTACAACTGCGGAGTGTGAAATGGGGCGACCACTCTGAAAAACAGCTTCGCAATTGCTTACGAAGTTAAACACGCACATGTGCCTCAGCAGCCCGCTCCTAGATACCGTCCCAGAGAACGAAAGCATTATTCCGTCTGAAGTGCACAGACGCCACTGTCTGAAAGGGCCCCGCACTGAAAGCAACAAGACGTCCACCAACAGGCGAACGGACGAGCCGGCCCGGCCCATCGTGGGGCGTCTTTACAACGCAGGACGGCTCGGCCACGGCCACGAGGGGGTGCACCGCCGGCCTGCCTGACGCAGGAACGGCTCTGGGAAGGGCCGGACGGATGGGGACAGGCAGGAAGAGCGCAGGCAGCGCGACTCCACCCACACAACATCCTGGGAGATGCAAGCTGAATGGTGGAGGCGGGAGGTGGATCGGGGGCGGCGGGGGTAGGGAGCGTGGGAGGGCAGAAAGGAAGGGTTGTTCCGGGGTGTGAGAAAACTTTGGGGTTCATGGTCACTATCTTGGTTGTGGTGATAGTTGCAAGGATATATACGTATCTCAAAATGACCAATTATAACCTTTATTTTTAATTTTTTTATTAAACCTTTATTGTATTTTTCCCATTACCCTTTAGTCCCCTTACACCCCCCACCTCCCAGCAATCACCACACTGTTGTCCATGTCATGCTTCTTAGAGAGAGAGGAAGGGAGGGAGAAAGAGGGAGAGAAGCATCAATGTGGGCGAAACATTGATCGGTTGCCTCTTGAACCCACAGCATAGGTATGTGCCCTGACTGGGAATCGAACCGGCGACCTTTCACTTTGCGGGACAAAGCCCAACCAACTGAACCACACCAGTCAGGGCAAAATTACCAATTATACACTTTAAATGGTATCGTTTCTCGTATGTCAATTATACCCCAACAACAGTGTAGAAAAGCTTGTTTTTTAAAAGAAGCTTGAATGGAAGAGGAAGGCAAGTTGGTGGAGGGAGGTACAGGGTCCAGGAGGGTTGTATTGTAGGATGGGAGGGACATGAGCTTGTTTGGGGCTCTGTGGGGCAAAGGGGCTGCTGAGCCTTCCCCGGGCCCACAGAGAAGGCGCCTAGGAGAAAGACAAACTGAGAGCCGGCATGAGGGAGATGACACCCTGTGGCAGAGGGGACCTCAAGGAAGGCTATTCGGGAGGAGAATGCTCTGGGACAGGTGAGGCGCGGAGGGTGTGAGTGCTGAGTGACGTGCCTCACCCCGCCCTCCCGCCAGCTTCTGCGGTGGAAGTGCGTAGCGACAGCTCAGGGCAGCTTGTTCACTACGGAACCAGTGCTCCAGGTAAGAGGAACGAAAACCACCACGAACAGGAAAGGGTGTGGGAATCACACATGTGGAGGGTTCCCCGAAGCCAGGGCCCACTTCCAGCTGAAGATCAGGGAGGACTTGTGGAGGAGAATGTGGCAGGGACAACGCAGGCAGAAGGCAGAGCTGAAAAGGGCAGAGCAACCCTGGCTAGTGTGCCTCAGTGGGTTGGGTGTTGTCCTGCAAAGCTAAAGGTCGCCGGTTCGATTCCCAGTCAGGGCACATGCCTGGGTTGCCAGTTCAGTCCCATGTACAAGAGGCAACCCATTGGATGTTTCTCTCCCCTTCCCTCTCTCTTAAAAACAAGTGTCGGGTGAGCGCAGTCTAACCATAGCACACAACCGACGCCCCTGGAGTTCTGCAACACAGTGGTCCCAAGAAAGTGTCAGGGATGTTTTCAGGGGAACCAAGAATCCACACGGGCTGGAAGGGTGGTGAAGCCAATTACAAATGGTCAGGTCTGGTAGACCAAAAGCCTGGGGTTGATGTGTGGACAGTGGGAGCCACTGGAAGTTGTTGAGCTGAGGAGTGACACCATGAGAGCAACGCTTCAGAGACCTGCATTTATGTTGCTCCAGCATCAGCCGTGGCTCACCGTTACCTAGGCTCAAGTCCAGGTAATGAAGATTTGGCTTCAGTGCTCCCCAACCCGGGACCCTGTCTTTTCATGCCGTCTTTTCTGCCAGGACTCCCGATCTCAAACCCTCTCCTTCCAGACAAGCCGACCCACTCTTCCCTGGGCACATAAGTCTGTTCTGTGGCTCTGCTTATAGTACCCCCCACCCAAATGCTGTCATTTCTCCCCCAAGCTGATGGTCTATGCGCTCTGACATTCATTCATTCATTCATTCGATATCTACTGAAGGCTTATTGAGCACGCAGTTGGGCACAGCCTTGGCTTGGAAGACCAAGTCTCTACCTTCGTGGAGCTAGATGCGGGGAATGGGGATGGTGGGAGACAGACAATAAATGTATAAACAATGAGCACTTTCAGATGTGAAGTATTAAGAAGTAAACAAAGCAGGGTAAACTGAAGAAAGGGTGGGCTACATTAGAGAGGAGGCTCAGGAAAGGCTTCCTGGAGAAGTAGGCAGTGAAGGGGTCCCAGGTTTTGCAAACTCTCTGCAAAGACCCGGGGGAAGAGCGTTCCAGGCGGCGAGAACAGCAAACGCAAAGGCCCCGAGGTGGGAATGTGCTTGGCGTGTTGAAAGACCGCAGGCAAGTTGAGTGGCTGGAGCTCCATGAGCAGGAAGGAGGGTTTTAGGAAAGAAAGTCTTAGTCTAACGAGAAGGGAAAGCCCAGGAAGGGCTGTGTGCTGGGAAGGGTCACGGTCATCTATGTTTTAAAGTGAACGCTGCAGCTGCCGGGTGGAACGGGTGGCAGCGGAGGGAGAGGAACCTGTCCTAAATACCTCCTTGTTTGTTCATGAAGGGACACTCAGTGAGTGCTTACCACGTGCCAGCCCTGTCCAGCCCCACCTCTCACCTGGGTGACACTGGGCTGGGACACGTGTCCTGGCTTGCACACTGAAGGTCATGAGGAAGAATGGGGTTGATACGCATAATGTCTCAGAAGAGAGCCATCTCACAGCAGGCGCTCAAGAACTCTTCATTATCGTTATCCTTACTATTTCCCTGTGTTGGTGATGAGCCCTCTCTCTGAATGCCTTCATGGTAGCTACCATTCCTTTTGGACTCCATCAGAAACTCCCGCGACAGGTTCTCTTGGTTAATGAACTCTGGGGCTATTGAATCTCTCTATGCAGGTGGTCGGCCTTGGCTCCCAATAGACTGAAAAGTCCTCTGAACGATAAACTGAAAACTGCCTCAGTGCCCAGCACAGAGCTCTGCTCATGCCGTCCTTTGGATGAAAGATGGAAAACAGAGGACAGAGATGAGAGGATGGAGAAGGGAGAGGGAGGCAGGGAGGCCTCTGCCTTGGACCTGGGCTGCCCGGCAGGGGCAGGGTGGATGCCTGTGGGGGCAGAGGACATTGTTCTCGCAGGAGAGGACCTTTTCTCTGGCACCACCAAAAGGATTGTCCAGAGGCCCTGAGGACCAGGGAGACAAGGCCCAGGGGAAGGTGAGGACATCTGGGAGAAGAAAGATGAGCAGTGACAGAGAGGGAACAGCACGGAGGAGAGAAAAAGGTCAAGAAAAAGGGACATGTGTCAGGATACAGAGGAGGGTAGCATCTGGGTCCATCTCTGGGCTGACAGCAGGGACCGGGATGACGGAGTCGCAGTCCTTCCCCTGAGGACAGCCCCTTTGGGGAGGTGGGGGGGATGGATATGGAACTAATGGCTGAACACAAGGTGCCCAATGTGAAGCAGGTGACAGAGAAACGAATTCAGAAGCCCAAGGAGGAGTGGCCCCCGCTGCCTGCCAGGCCCGGTAACAGTCTGAACGGGGTTGTCTGCAAGGGCGCAGGCAGTGAGAGGGCCCCAGGCCAGTCCTGCCTCTAGTCTTCGCCATTCCCCTGCCTTTCTGCCTGTTGAGGCTCTGCCCAGACCCGTCAAAACCTGCCTTAAGTCTTCCTCCTGCATGAGATCTGCCCCCAACAGTATCCATCCAAGTGGCTGTGCGCTGAGCCACTGGCACCGCGTTGACTCCTTTAATCCTCAGGAAAGACCAGCAAGAGCCCTGATTCCAGCATGCCCAGGGGCCTACACAGACATGGGGGTCTGCCTGACTGCAGTGCCTGCCCCCCCACCCAGCCTGGGAGAGGGGACTTCCTCATACACCCACCCCATCCTTCTCGGCTTGCCCCGAATTACTAGGCGTGTCTGGTTTGAGTGGTCATGGCTGGCTGAAGTACCTGACCCTCCCAGTCCAACGAAAGGCCTGGCCGGCCAGGGCCGTTGGACCTGCTGAGCATCCCCAGAGCCCAGTGGGGGCTCAGGAGACACTGTGGAGCCCTCAGAGGACACTCACTTCCTCCAGGACTCCGGTTCCCAGGGCACAGACTGCCTTCTAGTGCAGGTTCCTCCTCCCAGTGCATGTCAGCACTGCCAAGACACATCTGCTCCAGATTCCCACGTTCGGGACCATCCCAGGCAGGGTGAATGGGAATCTCAGGGACCCGTCCCTCCAGCTCAGCTTTCTGCCCTCCCTGCTCCCCTGACAAAAAGACTGGCCCCACAGAAGGGCCCCAGGGGGTTCCCCAGAGGGTCCCACGGGGAGCCGGGTGTGTTCCAAAGGCTGGGGCAGAAGGGCAAAGCCCAGCGTCTGGCCCACAGCCACTGACAGCTCACTACAAGCCACTCCTCGGCCAGCTTCCCCTTCTGCCTGCAGATTTAGATTTCTGGCCCACAACGGTGTGTGCCGATGCACGTGTGCGCACACTCACATGCACACATGAGTATAACCACTCCCCCACGCTTTTCTCGTCCAGAAATGCCTCCATTTCCTGATCCAATTTCTAGGCACGTCCCAAGTTTGGCTTTAAAGTGACGCAGCTTCAGGGCCTCATTTCAGGGCAGAGTGGCAGCTGCGTTGGCAGAGGTGGGGGCCAGGTCGCAGGTGGGCATTGGGGAGCATGTGGGCTGGGCGGAGGTCAGAGCTGGCCAGCAGGGTTTGTTTCACCCCCACTTCCTGAGAGGGAAGGGTAAGGGTCTGCCTGCCCCACAGAGAAGGGAGGGTCAGGAGACCAACCTGCTGGGCCAGGACACGGGGGCATTTGGAAGCACAGGTCGGGGGAAACAGGGTGTGGGGGCACTGGCCAGGAATCAGGAGGCCTGAGTCCTCATTCCAGCTTTGCCTTGACTTGCAGTGTGACCTTGGAATGCCACCTACCCTCAGTTTACTCACCTGCGAAGTGGGGAGAGTAACATTAGCCAACACGCATAGCGCCGTCTGGGTTCCAGGCGCTATTCTAAGCTTTCAACGCACACTGTCTCCACACACCAGCCCAGGGTGGTAGACGTTGTCACCATCCCCACTTCGTGGGTGAGGAAGCCCCCGCGCAGAGTGGTTAACCCACTTGCCTAAGGGCCCATAGGTGACAGGTGACAGTCAGGCTTTGAACCCCAGCAGTCTGCTCCATGCTCTTAACCACGCACTACACCACCTCCTCGCCCAACCACATGGGCTTGTGGTACTGGGGACTCGTTAAAGGCCTTTGCTGAAGGCATGCATCAGTGGCCCTCCACGTGTGCTCCCCACATCAGCAGCATTGATATCTCCTGGAAGCTGGCAGGAAATGCAAGTTCTCAGGCCCCACCCCGGAACTGCTGAATCCGAAACTCTGGGGATGGGGCCCAGCAATCTGTTTTAGCAAGCCTTCCAGAGGATTCGGATGCAAGCTGAAGTCTGAGGGCTCCTGGTATACATTGCTCACCCACAAAATGTTCTTATTCAAGTTCACACCTTTATATTTGTGAGCTTAACTTGCTGAAATTAGATGACTGTCCTCAGCAGCCCAAATCCTAAGTATCCTTCTCTCCCGCTCCCTGGGATCTCCAAAGGGCTTGCTGGGCCATTTTGCCCCTAGCCAGCCCCTTCTTACACCCCGTTCTCCCACCCTCCACAAAGAAACACCTTCAGAGCCACAAAGAAAAAGAGCCAACGCCCTTTAAGCAATAACAACCCTAAAGTACATGCGCCCTCCTAGCTCACAAGCTGTCCTTCTGATCTCTACGTCCCAGCCTCCAAGCTGCTCTGCCACCCCAGGTACACACATGTCCACACGCGCATGTGTGCCCTGCTCTGCCTCATCAATGGACTCAGATGCTCCATGGAGGTTGCTACAAATGTATACAAAAAGCAAAGTACGAAATCAAGGTGAAGTCTCCCATGCACACACATACACATGCGCACACGGAGAAAGGTGTATTCACAAGCAGGGCATGGCCCCACAAAGACACATCAGTACATACACACTCACACAGGAACACACACTGCAGGGGTGACCCTGGAGGGGGAGGGGACGCTGACGCCCCTGCCTCACCGAAGGGCCCTGCAGGGCCTGGCTCTTCCCCGGGGTGTGGCGAAGGCCGGTGACGTGCAGGTTCTTCTGAGACAGCACCTTCTGAACATCCCACTCCTCCCACCCTTTGGGCGGAAAATTATGACTTTCTCAGGGAGAAGGGTTTTTTTGTGTGTGTATGCTTTCTCCTCTCCCCTCGTTCGGCACATAGCACTAATTTATGACTATTTTTCCAAGTCCACTGAAGTAAGAGGGTAATGGCTTTCAGCCGTTTGCTTTCTCTCACCTGTCATTCACTGCCAGCTGCCTGACAGGACTGCAGACAATGTCCCAATCACAGGGACCGGTTTTTCCCCAGGGAAGCGAAAAATTCATAGTGGCCATGGGGAGAGTTATTTCATTCCTGGACGGAACAACATCAGGTAAACAGCTGTAAAAATTCATAACCAGCAGGGCTGCCTCTGGCCGAGGGCGGGCACACTGCCCACGGGCCCCAGCCCGGAGCTGGCCCGGCTAGGGTCCACTGAGCTGGATGGCACTCGGTGACTCAGGGCCCTCGGTTTTATTACCCCATTGCCTCCAGCCTCTCGAACTTGAGTAGGTCATGCTGCCTCTTTGTACCTTAAGCTGCTACCTGGAGAGAATGTTCTTTGCCATCAGGGCCAGGGGGTAATGGCCAGGCATAGAAAACAGTGGTCTGGAGCTCAGAAGGTCCCAGGGGGCTGTTTGTGCCCAGCTGAGTGACTATGGGCAGGCTGCTGAGTTGCTCACTTGAACACTGAGACACTACACCAGCGCGGCCCAGCCAAATTTGCAGTGATCACGGAAGCATTCTCTGTGCTGTCCGACCCAGCAGCCACTCCACATGGGGGCCCGCCGAACACCGGAAATGTGGCCGGTGTGGATGAGAAACGGAGTTTTATATTGTTATCTCATTGTAATTAATGTACATTGAAATAGCCACATGTGGCTAGTGGCTACTGTTTGGGACAATGCATCATTATATTTTTTTCACATGCTTGCAGTATCTCGTCCTGAAAAGAATGGAGATATGATTACAGTGCCCTCATCCTGACGGTTCCGAGGATGGAAGGGGATAACGCAGACAGCTTGGCGCCTTCTGGCCCCATCAGTGACTGCTCTCGTTGGGTCTGCGGGACGCAGAGGGACCAGAGGGAAGGCAATTTGAATCCAGGACTGCCAGGGTCAAAAGGCACTTTGACTTACTTTCCTGTCATTGGTTTTCAGTTCAACCGCAAGTAGATCTGGCTGCCACCAGTGAGGGTAGGTAGGACACAAGGCCAAGGTCAACAATTCACTGTCCACAGGAGGCTGTTGAACTGCACTGCCATGGCCCTCCTCCCAGCCCCCACTCCTCACACCCTTGGCATCGCCCAGAATTGGAAAGGCAAGTCCTTTGCCCAGGCGCTGGCACAGCACGGCGGAGCAGAATCGTTTCCCAATGAGACGAGTCCTCATCACAGTCACCAGAGAGGACCCGTCTTCTTGGGGGCCAGAACATGTAGGGGACACAGCAGGACAAGCAGGGACTCACTGACGGGCTGCCTGGATTTCAGCCTTGCCTCCACCGTCTGCTACTTCTGTGACCATGGGCAGGTTAACTGCTGCCCCGAGCCTCAGTTTCCTCATTTGCTGCATATAAGGATTTGATGAAATAATGTGTACAAAGTGCCTGGCACCTCACAGGTGCTCAGCAAATAGAAGCCACGATTGCTATTGTCGTTACTATTATTTGGAAGTGGCAGTGCAGACTGATTAAGAGGCTAGTTGCTGATGCCCAAGTTCAAATCCCAGCTCCAAGCCCATGCACCAGCTGTATGATCTTAAGCAAGTCACTGCAATTATTTGTCTCAGTTTCCCCATCTACAAAGTAGGAATGATAATAGCACATTCCTCAGGGGGTTGTTAAAGGGTTGAAGTAACTCATAGCAGTTCCTGGCACGGAGTCAGTGCTATATCTGTTGGTTAAATTAAAATGTTCTAATCAGGCCTCCAAGATAGAGTGGGGGGTGGACATGTCTACAAATGCCTCAGGAAGAAGTGACAATGTAAGAAACCCCAGTGACCGGCTGACGGCAGGACGCTGCCCTGGCCAAAAGCAAAGGGGAAGAAAATGAGGAATGCAGCAGGAGAAGTCAGGCCAAACAGAGCGGCTCTAACATGAAGCGGTCTTTGACCTCAAGGGTCCTGGCTCTAGCACAACCTGCGACCTTTACACCCACGGACGCTTGGTCAGGAGGGTCAGCATCCCGATGTATGGACAAGAAAACTCTGGCAGGAGAGCTGGCTGCTCAGAGAATGCTAATTTCCTCCACCTTCCGTCTTGCCTTCCCTGCCGCTGACCCACCTGTCCCGGAGCCAGAGAGAGGGGGCCGAGAAACGGAGGTGAGCGGGGCGGGACGGCGACCCTGTCCTCATTCCTCGTCATTCCTTTAGCGGCAGACGACTGGACAGGAAACGACTGTGAAGGAAAAGGTTCTGCTCGTTGCCGACAGGGGGAGGTCGGGCTGGGGGCCAGCCTGGATGGTGCGCCAGGCCCTGTGCCGGGCATGTGTCGCGTGTCCCCTGCCACAGCCCATCCGTCGTCTCACCGAGGACGGCACCGGGCTGAGCAGGGACAGCGCCCCGTGTTCACAGGCAGCCTGGCTTCTCCGTGTGGCCCCATGAGGACAACGCGGCCCCCTCACGGCCACTCCAACAGCCTCGCGTGTCTGTGTTTTGGGAACGGAACAGCGGCGCCACTTTTCTCACGGACACGGTTCTGGTCTGTAAAGTAGATAATCCCAGCTGTGAGAACACACGTTTCTCCCCCATCCCTTGCTCCCACGACATCGATGAAGCTATTTGCATTTTATCTTATTTTTTATAGTGAAAGCATGAAGTATTTTGTTTTATACATGATCAAGAGAGAGCTAGAAAATCAATTTTAGGAGGGAAAGGGGGAAATGCGTTTTGCTCTGAGTGATTTTCCGTTGCCTTTAGGGTGGTGTGCGTTGCTACAGCACATGGAGCTATTTTCATTTTAAATGGAGGGAAATACAGCTGCTAAACATCTTAATTTTCTTAAATTGCCCTAAAGGCAAAAGAAGAGGTTGTTCGCCCTGAAACCCAAAGGTCCTGCCCGGAGGGACAGGTGCCACAAGGCACTCCCCATGAGCGTCTTCTAGTTTCCTGCATCCACAGGATGAGGCAGGGCCTGAGCCAGACTTGGGGGGACACCGGGCTGCCAACATCGGAAGAGACTTTTGCAGTCAGAAAGCACCTGTGCAGGCAGGTTCGGTTTCCCAGGTGGGACAGGAGTTGCCATGCCCATCACTGAGCACCCAATGGGGTCCAGGCCCTGTGCTCACCACATTGGAGGTTTCCCCTAACAACCACAACGGCTCTGCAAAGGGCGCAGAGCCAACCCATATCGTAGGTGAGGAAACGGGGGTGGGGGGGGGGGTGGCTTCCAGAGGTGAAGGACCCTGCGGAGGCTTCAGCACGTCGGGGCAGGGCCAGGGCTCAGAGCTCCTTCCTCCGGGGCTCTGGGCCTCACACACCACACTGGGAGTGCTCAGCCCGGAACTAGTGACAGACGGCTTGGCTGTTGACTTTGAGGACAGTGGGTTCACTGGCTTCAGAAGCCACACTCCCCTTATTTTCCTCCTCCTGCTCCTTTCTGCTCAGGCCCAAAACACCCCCCACCACCAGACCCACATCTCCTAGGGCAGGACTCTCTGGAAGCAAGCTGGGGGGGTGCCTGAGGATGGAAGCAACTTCCTTCTCTTTAATTGACTGTAAATTGCCGCAGAGCTTTTAATGAAGGCCGTCAGGAGTAATTATGTCTGCTGCTGCACAGCCACTCTGTGTAAACACAGGAGGTGGGGCTGGGGACAAGACACGCTGGGCACCTGGGCATCTTGGCTCCCCTGCATCTCCGGTCCTCCTCGGGCTTCCTCTGAAGTCATGCACCTGTGACCCGAGCATGAGCCCCAGCTGAGGTGTAGAGCACACAGGAGACGCGTCAGGCAGGGGACCCGCGAGATGGTCAGGCAGGTCCAGGGAGTCCAGCCCAGCGCCTACAGGGCAGGCACCACCAGGGCTGCAAACTGGTCAGGCCTGGATGAGGGAGGACACATGCAGCCTTGGGGGCTGATTCCAGAGTGGGGGAAGCAGCACAGCGAGGGCAGGGGTCTTAAAGTGGGGCCCCTGGGCCACCAGCAGCAGCACCTAGGAACTTGCGGAACTGCAAGTTCTCAGGCGCCAGGCCAGACCTACTGACTTGGAAACTCAGGGGATGTGGGCAGCCACCTGTGTTGTGACAAGCCCTCCGGGGGTTCTGCCCTGCTGGTGGGAGGAAAAACACATCGGGAGAGGCCTGTTATCCTCAGGTTATAATATGGGGAAACTGAGGCAGTGTACTCAAGGGCACACAGTGGGAATGGAGCCAGGCATGCCCTGGGGGTCAGACGGTCAGGCTCAGACCTTGGCCCAACACTGAGTGGGTCCTTCGACTGTGGACAGGTCACGAACTCATCCCCCTCTACGCAGCGAGCCAGCAGCGGCCCTCCCGGGTCATGGTGGGGTCAGCGGCGTAGGAACCCAGCACAGGGTCTGGAAGTCGCTTTCTTCCCAAGTCACTGCCACACTCCAAGTCCCCATGACAGGACAGGGCATGGGGAAGAGTGCGGATGGAGGAGACACGGATTGTGTTTAAAATGACAGAATGCTGTGCTAGCACCAGATTACAACCCCCACCGACCCCACCCCAGGCACAGGCTGTGAGTTATCACTCTGGACCCCGGTGTGGGAAGTCCCTGCAACCTAAGCCCTCCTATCCCCAAGCTGTCCCTGTGTGTGTAGTGTGACTGTCACTTCCCCTTCCAGGTGCCTTTTCCTCGGAAAGGCTTCCGTGACCGAAGGAGGCACAGCCCAGGGATAAAAGTGCCCCGGGGCTGGGACAGACGCGGAAGTCGTTGTACACGGCACAAGTGCCACCGTGTCATTCTCCCCAGGCTGGGCTCCGCAGGCCACACGGGGAAGAAGGTTGTCGGTGCTCACTGTCAGTCTGCTGCGCACACCGGGGACTCCACCTAACGAAGCTTTAAGTTAACCACAGCCCCTGCCCTCCAAGAGCTTACAACTTGGTCTGTCGCTTGGCTCCACCCGACGTGGTCCCTGGAATACCGTGGGGCTGCAGGAGGGACCGATTAGGACAAACTCTACAAGAACCGGGGTTGAGCTGAGCTGCCTGGGCCCACGAGGGATTTTCCTCCCCTGCCCTTGTGCCCCTGTGTGTCAACACCGGGCAAAGCTGAGTCCATGAAGACACCTCCCCCATAGGGTCCAGCATCCCTGAACCACAGACCCAGTCTGATCTGCAAGGAACCTATCAACCTGCTGAGGCCATGTCCCCAGTGATGAGGTGGGGCTGCCCCTGGGGATAACAGGCTGCCCGAGACCAAAGAGATTTGTCCACGGGCTCAGGGCCCCTCACCTCCACTCTACCTGGGCTGTCTGAGGCAGCCTAGAGCCAGAGGCCAGCACAGGGACCCACCAGTTGAGCACCACGGCCCTCACCGCACGTCTGGGGCAGCACAGGATGCACGGGTGGAGGCCCACTGACCTTCACTGCAATGAGGCCAGAGCCGCTTCTGGACACCCAGACGGGGTGAGCAAGGTGCCTGGGCTCGGTCAGCACTGCTCGCCGAGGGAATGTGGGAGGCAGATGCCGCCTCCCTGCCTGTCAGGGCTGAGTTATCCACAACATAGGGTTTCTTTAGAGAGCTCATAAAGCAGCTGATGCGGCGAAGCAGGTTCAATAATCCCTCCATCTCACCCAGCCGGATGCCAGCATATTCATCTTGAATTATCCTCTTCAAAGGCCACATCAATCCTACGAAGTGCCAGCGCTCCCACCCCACACAGTCCTGCTACCAAGAGAGCCCGGGCACGGGGGTCCACGGGCAGCCCCGGACACCTGAGTGTGGGGGCAGAGAGGCAGCTGGGGCCCTCCCTCTCCCTCATCCAAGGGCAAGGAGATGGAAGGCACCAGCGTTTGAGGCTCCTGTGCCCTCCACCCACTGAAGTGTGAAGGCAGAGCAAGGCAGCAGAAGAGAGGGAAGGGATGGTGGGTGAGGACCCATTCCAGCCCTGGGGTGCGAAGGTTCTCTCTGCCTCCTCTGATCTACTCACCTACAAACAGAGGAGAGTGTTGGCTTTGGAGGGAGAAAGACCTGGGCTCGGACCCAGCTCTGCACCTCAATGACTGTGAGTCCTCCGTCAGGTGGCAACCTCTCTGGGCCTCTGTTTCCTTCTCGGTAAATGGGCTGAGGAACCAGCCCCTTCCCGGGAAGCCGTGAGGACGACGTGAGCAGACAGCACTCCTCGGTGCCTGGCACAATGGAGGGTGACCAGGAAGCCAAAGGTGAGTGAACTCTGTCCTGAGTCCGAGGGCTAGCGGCAAGGGCGGGGACCTCCGGAGCAAAGCCAAGCAGATTGAGGGGCAGGCCTGTCTTTGGGCCACGGACAGCCATTGTGTGTTGAGGGACAG
This sequence comes from Micronycteris hirsuta, assembly GCA_004026765.1. Classification (NCBI taxonomy): domain Eukaryota; kingdom Metazoa; phylum Chordata; class Mammalia; order Chiroptera; family Phyllostomidae; genus Micronycteris; species Micronycteris hirsuta. The sequence continues at coordinate 13,447 of PVJI01023062.1, forward strand.
GCAGACTCCAGGGAGCTCTGGGCAGGCCAAGGTGAGCAGGGAGCAGCAGCAGGAGGCAGACAGCCCATTACTAGGTGGGTGGCGCCCACTGCCTGGTGAGACAGGGAGTTGGCCACACAGTGCCTATGCCACTTGTTGGCAGGCGGTTGTGGCCAGTGGATTCCTGGTCAGGCTGGGAGGTGGGCCAGGGGCCCCTCAGTCTCTTCCACCTGTAAAGTGAAACTGTCCCCTGGAAAAGCAAAGCATAAAACCATACCACATATTTACGGTTGGCACAGTGGGCTTTGGCCACTTAGGGCAAAATTCCTGCCCCAAGCTGCTTCCTGCCCGGTTGGGAAAACATTAGTCAATGATAACCTAATAGTAGCACCTGCTAGGGCCACGCACCGTTCTAAATGCCCCGGATGAGCTTATTTAGTCATTGCCACAGTCTCATGAGTATATACAGTGCGATCATCATCCCCACTTTCCCAATGAGTAAACTGAGGCAGAGAGAGGATAAGTAGTCAGTGATACAGTCCACACTTGCCTAAGATGCAATGAAGGGCTTCTTGGAAGAGGAGGCACTTGAAGACAAAGGACTCAATAAAAACAATGTCCACTATTTGTACAGCAATTTAGTTTTCAAAGCTCTTTCCTGAAGCTCGCTGTGAAGTCAGCTGCGCAAGTACGATCATCCCCCAATTCCAGGGGAAGGCAAGGAGGCTCAGAGGCTCGGGGACTTGCCAGCGGCTACACAGCTCGTAAGCAGTAGAGCTGGGATCAGACCCGGACCTTGCGCTTCGCCTCCCAATGTACTGTGTACTCTGCACAGGTGGGAAAGGGGAGACAGAGGGAGGCACTCAGGTGAGGGGACCTTCAGGGTGACCCTTGCACCAACGGACAACTTCCCTGGGTATCCAAATTCTTTTTGGTCAAGTGCTGACAGAAAGACTTGACTTCCTCTTCTGGGCTAAACTGTAGTCAAATAGCCAGGCTCACCGGTCCTCTGAGCCATGCAAAGAACAGTAGGTACAAGAGAGTGGTGACAAGTTCGAATTCAGCTCTGCCCGCCGCCAGCTCCCCAGCCAGCTGGAGTGTTTTTGGCTCTTGTACATTATACCTTCGGCTGGTTCCCAGGGAGCCCGTGTTCCCAGCTGGATGCAAGCTCAGCACACCCTCACCCGTGGACACGGCTGAGCCAGGCTCACCCACCGGCCCCCCAACCCTCCCTAAAGCAGGTGCCTGCTGCCTGGTCCCAGCACCGTTAGCCAAGGCCCCCACCTGCTCCACCACTGGTCCCTGGAAAAGGCTCAGCAAGCCCAAGAACAAGCAGCCTGGTTAATCTCACACTTTCATCTATTTCTCTCCAATCATTTCTTCGGCAGTAATTCCAACTCCTTGTAGGACGTCATCAAGGTCTAGCATCTTCTGAGTAACACAGGGAAGCGAGGCCCAGACAGGCAAATCGACCCACCCGAGCTCACGCAGCTGTGTGAGGGCAGAGGCAGGCCAGGGACCCAGCCGCCTGGCCCAGTCCTGAGCCTGTGCTCCCAGACCAAGCTATGCTAGCCACTCTCCCCAACCTGGGAGCAGCTGCCCCTTGACCCAGCGCCTCTCCAGTGTGGACCGCCGGTCACTGTGACCCTTTCCTGGGTGCCAGACTGAGCAAAGACCCACACAGTCCTGAGAAGCAGCACAGTGGGGTAGTAAGTCTGAGGACGCTGGAGTCTGAGCTCTTGGAATTCAAACCCTGACTCAGCTGTGGCAGCTCGGGCAGCTTGCTTGACCTCTCTGAACCGTAGCATGGGGATCACAACGGAACAGACTCCCCATCATTGCTGTTGAGGACTCAATGAGATCATGTAGATCATCTAATAGTAAAACACAAGTGCTAACTAACTGCTATTACTATTTTTTATTTTTAACCACAACCACCTATTTCTGCCATCCAAAACAACACAAATTGCTTGCCACACTATTGGTTGCCTTCTGAAATGCCTCTCCTGCGGCTTCAGCCTGCTGAAACGCAGCCACGGAATGCCATCTCTGCCACGAAGCCTGCTCCCTCCCCGTGCCCAGAACGAGCTCCTTCCTCCCCTGAGCATCAGCGCTGCTCTGTGGCTCACGCTCCCACTTGCCCGGGGTTCGCTGGGCATTTACCATTGGTCCTCTTCTCCACTCCAATCTGGGGCTCCTTGAAGCCTATGACCTACATATGGAATCCCAAAGTTGTGGTGAAGTGCACAGGATTTGGGGGCAGGCAGCAGTAGGTTCAAGTCCAATTTCCATCCTATATAAGATGTGTGACCCTGGGCAAATTACCCCTTTGGAGCTTCTGCCTCCTCATGTGTATAACGGAGGTTACGAGGCCCACTTTCTCGGCTTGCTGTAAGGATTCAATGAAACAAAGTGCAGGGAGAGCTTAGCTAGACACACAGTACCTGGATAATGAAAGCTAGCCGCCACTTCCCCAGTTACCTTTATAATGTGCATGTCCCTACCCCACTCCGCAGCACAGCCTGGCACGGGTGTGCAGTGCAGGCCATTACGAGTCTGCCCACATGACAGGTGGCACATCATCGTTATCATTAGTGTTATTACGGCTGCATCTAAAACACCCACCCCACCCCCGCCTGTGTGTTGAGGGGGCGGTCTACAGCTGGGGCTGTAGATGCACCCAGCAGGGGCCTCCTGGGAGTGGCTACAACCTGTAAGATGCCTCAAGAGGGCAAGAGGGCACTTAATCTGTCCTCTCACCCTCTCTGAGGGCCGATGCTGCCCGGGAGAAAGGCAGAGGAGGCAAGGCTACAAAGCAGCCAGGCTCCTCCGGGGTCCTGTGAGTCATCCTCCCACCTCCCAAAAGGAAGAGGAAAGTCCCCGCTCTGTGAGGACATTAGGAACCCAGGCCCCTGGGTCCCAGCATCTGATCATCAGACAGATACTGGGTCACTTCCCTCCTCTAAAACCATGCCGCTGGACCCCAACGTCTCCAGCCCCAGGGAGCCCCTGGGCTAACCTCACTTCCCCTCCTTAAGCACTCTACCCCCAGGTCATGAAAGCTATGAGGCGCCTTGGGCCTTCTCTTCAAACTCTAAGTCCACTCTCATCCCACCAACCCAAGGCGCCTCTTCTTCCCCAGGCCCCAAGGCAGCATGGGCCTGCACGGGCAGAGCCCCCTGGAACTCCTCCTGCAGCTGGTGTGTGAATTCAGGGAGGCTGCAGTCTGGAATCCAGCAGTAAATCTCTGGGGCCCTCAGGCAGTCTCCCCCTCTGGGACCTCAGTTTCTCCATCTGTAAAGTGGTACTATTTGACTAAGACAGGGTCATCAAATTGTCCTAGGGGTTCATCATAGGCCCTCTGAAGATCGGGGGGCCAAAGTAAGGTGGAGAATACAGGCTGTTACAGCCCCACTGTCTCCCACTGACCTTAACTTCAAAGATGATAATTCTTCGTACCCATCATTATCTCACGTACTCCACTGTGTGTATCGTTATTAGCTACTGGACAATACTGCCTTTGCATGGGTGGTTGGCAGAAAAGCCCAGGCCACGCATGCTCAGAGCACGCACCCGGCTGATGTCGGGACCCACGGGACCCCTCACACGCACGTCCCTCTGGCCCGACAACCCCCTGCGGAGGAACTGCTCGGGGTACCACAGGCCCCTGCCCCTGCATCAGTCCTAAGGAATTCTCTCCTGAGAGAAAATTTCTCCTAAGAGAAAAAGATGTCACCTTCCTTTAAAGATACAATGGGAGAAAGGCGCAGAGAAGGGGGAACAGGCCCTGTGAGACCCTAGGCACTGAGACCTCCCAGACTCCCTTGTCACCTACCCCTTCCCTGTCTGCTCCAGAATCCCATGCCCAGACATCTCACTGTCCCCAAGTGTCTGCGACCCACACGGCCCCCCGTGCACGCCAGCCTCCCACTCTGTGCTGGGCTGCGGGCAGGGGCCTGGGAGTGGTGCCTGCAGGGAGCTATCCTCAGGCTGCCAGGGCACAGCTCCCCCATCTGCTGAGGCCGGGACGCGGGGTCAGCCCACCTGAAAATTGCTCTCCCTGGGTCCAGACGAAACAGCTGGGCATTGATGAAGTTTGCAGAGGAATTAATCAGCACCGACTGGCAGCGGTGCCAGCCGCTACCTGGGCCCGATCCATCCTAATGAATCCCAGCTCCTGCCTTAATAGCTCCTGACAAGACTAATTTAGTCCTGTAGGTGATTAGCATGGGCATTATCACCTGAATTGTGGCTCAAGATGCTTTGGGAGTGCTGGGGGGTCTGCCTGGGGAGGTTGGCATCGTGTGCGCCAAGCTGGGGGGGGGGGCATACGGAGGGACAGGGAGATAAGGGGAGGGACATCAGTCACCACACACACCCTTTTATTCCTGCATTCACCCCCTACTCGTTCAACCCGCACCTGTGTCTGGCACTGTGCTCGGCGCAGAGGACACGCAGGCTCAGCTCGCTCAGCTAGAAAATGGAGAGGATGACACCTCTCTGTGAGAGTCCCCCTGGGGACTCCAGGAGGCCATGCACTCAACTTGCTTCCCCAAGGCCCCGGCAGGAGGCTGGCAGTCAATAAACACTCGCTAACACTATCACCCACAGTCCCGCATTATACCTGAATGCAGACATTATAATGAACTGTAATGTCGATATTAATAAAAGTAATAAGTAAAAATGACCGGCCAATGGGGAGTCACACACAAACAGCAAGACAGAACTCGCTAAGAGCTTTCATGGAGGCCAATGCAAAGCAGACAGAAGGTGGGGTGGGGGGAAGGCTGTGGGGCCTCACAGAGCAGGTGACATCTGAGCGACACCCTGACGGATGGAGTGGGGACTCACCAGACACTCCTGGCCCAGGGACAGCATGGGCGAAGGCACAGGGGCAAGACAGCCTGAGATGTCAGGATGCTGAGTGGGTCACGATGGCTAGAAAGCAGGGAGCCTATGCGGAGCGGTGGGTGACGGGCTATGATAAAGACTTCTCCCTCCTCCCTTTGGGCAATCGGGAGGCTTTTGGCCAGGGGTGTTTAGAATTGGGGGAGAAGGAGTGATCTCAGTGACCAGCCCTGAGGGACACCACCCCCTGCGGAACCCTCAGCAGGAGAATCGGTGGCAGCTGAGGGAGACAGACCAGATGTCCTCTGCCCCTCTCAGAGCTCCTCGGTCGGCGTGGTGCCTCCTAGCTGGGCTTCATGCTGCTGCTTCTGTGTCCCTCCCTGGGAGCCATCCTGGGCTCGCCGCCCCAAGGGCCCCCAACAAATATGCCACACACGACTCTGGCAGGCAGCTGGGGTGATAAAGCATGGCCCCCGGCACAGTGCAGGCTTCGCCATTCGCAAGCGCAGGCACGCACAGCGTCTGTGCCATTTAGGGGACAAGTTCTGGGCCTACTCCCTGGGCAGCCATCCCTGCTGGCACCAACACTTTGCTGCTGACACGCCGTTGGGAGGGGGGGTGTCTGTCCTGAGACTCCAGGAGGGAAGACGAGTGGGCCTGGAATCATCCCCAGGCCTGCCTCAAGGATTCCCCCACATGCTCACAAACTCCAGACTCCACTCCTTCCCCAGGGCACCCCAAGCCCCGGTCGCAAGCCAGACACAGGGCTGAGCCTTGGGGACACAGATATGGTCCTGGCTACCTGGAAGCATTCACAGAGCAACGGAGGAGACAGATGAGCAACGGAAGAACAACGGCACCCCAATTGGGACCAATAGAGAGGGAAGAAAGCAAAGGAAGCCACATTTGAACCCTGCCCGGAGCCTCAGAGTGGTGGCCTCTGACCTGACTTAATTGCCCAACAGGGGCTCATCACCAGGCTGCAGGAGCGGCACCTGCAAAGGCTGAGAGGTCAGCACCTGCCTTTCCTGCTCAAGGAACTTCAAGGAGACCAGCAGGGCTGGAGCAGAGTGCTCCAGCGGGAGGGGAGGGGAGGGGAGGGGAGGGGGGCGGATGTGAGAGGTAGCAGGGCCTGGACTGCAGACAGTCTTTTTTTTTTTAATTTTTTTTTTTAAAGATTTTCAGAGAGAGGAGAAGGGAGGGAGAAAGAGCAATGTATGGTTGCCTCTCACATGGCCCTCACTGGGGACCTGGCCCGCAACCCAGGCATGTGCCCCAACTGGGAATCGAATCGGGACCCTCTGATTCCCAGCCCGCGCTCAATCCACTGAGCTACACCAGCCGGGCTGCAGAGAGTCTTTGTGCTGTTCAAGAATACTTGCTTTTGTTCTAAGGGGATGGGGGATCTGAGCAGACCCCATGACAGGCTCTGTGTCAGGGTGGAAAGATCGATCACCTCACTGGCTGCGACAGCGAGACGCGGCTGCCGTGGGGAAACAACTGAACCCACGAGAGAGCTGCTGGGATGACCCAAACTTGGACCCAGTGGGCAGACGTGGAAAAGGTGGGAAGTGAGAAGATTCTGGAAACATTTTGAAGCTAGAGACAACAGGACATCCAGATAAACTGAATGAGAGGTGAGGGAGGAAGGGAAAAGTGGGGATTGACCCCAAGTTTCTGGCCTGAGCAACTGGAAGGATAGAGTTGCAACGAACTGAGGTGGGACAGGCTGCAGAAGTGGCGGGTGTGCGCAGAGAAGATCAGGAGTTCGGCTTTAGATGTGCTGAGGCAGAGCGCCCCTTAGACATCCCGAGGAAAACGATGAGCAGAGGTGGATGCACAAGTCCGGAATCCCCTCCATGAGTCGCCAGCATTTAGATAGTATGCAAAGCCCCGAACGAGAGGACCTCACAGGGGAGTGAGAACGTGAAGAAGAGACACAGCAGCTGGGCTGGGGCCTGCAATGCAAAGAAGTCCAGGAGTGTGGGGCAACCAGCCAAGGAGACTGGGAAGGAGCAGCCAGAGGGGTGGTGTCCTGGGGCAAAAATGATCAACCGCTGCGAGGTCACAAGGTCTGAGGATTAACCGTGGGGTTTAGCCACATGGGTCACTAGTCTTCTCGACATGAATGACACTGGTGGAGTGCATGGAGTGGATTCGGGAGGCGACCTGGAGGCAGCACCCTTGCAGCCCCTGTCTTTCATCTGAAAGGCGCCAGGTGGCCATTCACCATGGACAGCCAGGGCCAAGTGCAGGCAATGCCAACTAGCCAGACCAGACACTGAGTCCCCGATCTGCCCCTGCTCTGCCCCGCCGTGCCAGGCTCCACTGCCAGCGCCTGAGGTGCGAGTCTGGAGCAAGACACACAGGGACAGGGGGCCCCGAGTGTTAACAGACTGGGCGGGGGCGGGGGCGGAGTTACGTAATGACTTCATTTCGCTGCTGTCTTCTCGGGCTGGGTGATGATCTTCAAAAACATCACGCAGAGGGAATCGGCACCCGAGATAGATGAGGAGATAGTAAGAGAAAACGCAGCTTCTGCAAGGGGTTTCAGGTGGCCACGCTGTGCCCTCCCACTCTGCTCCTGGGCACGGGGCCACTGGCCCGCTGTCAGGAATTGAGGCAAAAGCATTAAAAATGGAAAGGCTCAGAGGGTTAGGGGTGCATGAATGCCCTGGTCTTTAACCCAGGAGAGCACGTTCAGAGAAACCACATACTGATGGAGCCTGTAGCCAAGATCTACCTCCGATTCTTAAAAGGAATCTTAAAAATGAAATGATCAAAACACTTAGGACACTGCCTTGAGCACTCAATAAACATCATTGTAATAATATGTATTATATATTTATATTGTATATCATATGTTCTATTATTATTATTCTGTAAGGCTCCAGTGGTCAATGGGTAGAAGTGCCAGGGAAAGAGAATTCATATTAATTCACACCACCTGAATGGTGTGGCTCAGTTGGTTGGGCACTGCCCCGCAAAGCAAAGGCTGCCGGTTCGATTCCCAGTCAGGGCACATGGCTGGGTTGTGTGTTTGGTCTCCAGTCAGGGTGCATATGAGAGGCAACCGTTCAACATTTTCCCCTTGCGCTTTCCCTCTTTTTCTCCCTCTCTCTAAAAATAAATCAATAAAATCTTTAAAATATACATGTATATTGGGAAGAATTTTTCATTCCCAGGACTGTCCCACAGCACAGAAACGAGCTGCCTTGTAAGACGATGACTCCCCGTCACGGGTGTCCAAGCCGAGGCAGACGCTCAACCCCAGAGCTGGAAGTCTGGTCAGCCCCCAGCACTGACCTCCACCTGCCGGAGCTGACATTTTCCCACCAGCTTGGGCTATGCCTCCGGCCACTACTATTGACCGACCCACTGGACCCAGCTCTTCCATGGCCTTGTCTGTCCCCCTTGCAAGTCTGTGGCTGACAGGACAGCCCATCCAGCCATCCCCGGCCACACACAGCCTGTTCTCTCAGTCACAACAAAACATTCCAGGTGTGGAGGCTTCGGAGCTACCGGTATCCTATGTAAATGCCCAACAGTGCAGAGATGGCACTACCCCACCCTTATTTTGAAGATCCATTACCCCCAACATCCATTCTTTATTCCTGTTAATTCCTCTCTGGGTCCAGGGCACCCAAGCCTGTCCAGAGCAGGCACCCACCTATCTCATTAACTGATGAATGAACCGAAAAAAAAGGGGAGCCCCTAACAGTGACAAATGCTGCTAACATTTATGTGGTTACCCATACATGTGTGCTGGGCACTTCCTCCGCGGGGTCCGTGCCAGGTCTCAGTGTGGGGAGGAGCCACAGATAGACAGGAGCCCACAGCACATCCCCTAGCCCAACCCAGAGGAGAGGAATCGGCTCAGCAGGGCCCCCAAGAGGCTTGCAGGTACCTTCACCCCCCGGAAGGTGAGCAAAGCCCCTGGAAGAACATTGCGGAGTGGCAGGCAGCCACTTTCCTAGATGGCCCTTCAAATGCTCAGATTCCCAACCCCTGGTCCCCAAATTCAGCCTCACAGTGCTGATCCGTGGGGGCTGCTGGTCACCAAAGGAGTGAGCACAGCAGTCAGAAACACACCTGCTGCGCCCGGCAGCCACCTGCAAAGAAGCTTCCACCGGGAAAGTGGGAGGAAAGACCTCCTCGGGGGCTGCACACAGGCTCACAAGCAGCGGGGGGGTCTGAGCCTGCCTGAGGCTCCTCTCTTCAAGCGGAGGCTTCTTTGAAGGATTTCGTACCTACTCTGCCATGCACCTATGTTTGGTTTTATATAAAGGGGTGTCTGAAATTACCTATTAGGTAAATATCTTAACACCCCTCCCCTCTCCAAGCCACCTGCTTCATTTCTAAGTACAAACGATGCACCAGAAAGGTGGGCCACGCCGACCCCTGAAGTACACTGGCACACAGCCTGGCCCTCACACCCATGTGCAGGCAGACCGGCGTCTAGGAAGCCCCCGATTACAGGCCCTTTCCCTACAATGACGCCTATGGGAGTCAGAGGCCAGAGGAGAGGGTGTTGCGGAGGTGGGCAGACCTCTCCAGGCACTGCTGTTTGCCTGCATGCTCACAGGAAAGAGCACCTTCCCATGAGCACAGACGCAAGACGAGTTTCATTCAATTCAACCCCGTGTCTGAGAGACTTCAGGGTCCCTAGGAACTAAGGCCCTGGGACTATGCGTGCAGGTCTCCAGCCACAGGCGTAGAAGCCAGGACAGACCTGGGTGATGAGGTTACAAGCCGGAGCGTGAGAGGTCAACACCAGGATGCTTGTGATCATCTCCCAAACAGTTCATTTTTTTCTAATGACAAAAACAGGCTTATGCGATGCAGAAAACACAGTCATCACAGAAAAGTATGAAAGGCTATAAAACAAAGTCCACAACAGCTTCCATCTTCACATTTTCCCAAGGAAGAGGCAAAAAACCATTTGTAGGACAAAACTGGTGCAGAAGTGACAGCCAGTAACTTGGGCTCAATGTGATAAATTCTTTCTTACTTAGAATTCCTCTCCGTTTGAATGAGCCACCATGGGAAGAACTAAGTGCCCCATCCCTGGAGGCAACCAAGCAGAAGCCATATAAACACCCGTTAGGACGCCATGGTTTCAGTAACAGGAGGAAGACGGTCTCAGTCTCTGAGGTCACCTTCACTTGTGGGAAAGGAGCCCACCCATGCCACTCTGCACGCCCACCAGCCCTGCGCCGACTCACCCACGGGCGTGTCCTCACTGATCAGCAGGTATGTGTCGAAGAAGTGGTTGATGAAGAAGGGCAGCCGGTTCACCTGGCCTGGAAGTCAGAGGACAAGAGCATCAGTCAGGTACCCACATGCCAGCTTCGTGCCTTCTCCGAGGAGACACAGAGCTGTCAGGGCTGCGGGGGGCGCTGAGTCTGTGTCCAGTGCCGTGGCCACCCTCCTCAAGGCAAATGGGATAATGCCAGTAGACAGGCAGACAGCTGTCAGGTCGTGTGGTTAGCGAGGTCACCGGCCACGCGTGGCTATTGAGCCCTGACCCACACTGACATGTGTTGAAGTGTAAAACACACACAGGATTTCAAAGACTTTGTAAGAAAAAGTGGGTGTAAAACACCTCGTTCATCTTTGGTATTGATTACATGTTGAATTGACAATATTGTGGATATACTGGGTTAAGCAAAATGTATTATTAAAATGAACGTCACCTATCTCTTTTCTGATGCGGCTCCTAGAAAATGTTCAATCGCACACTTAAATCGCATTGTTTTTCCTGGGCAGCCCAGCCCTGGGTGGAATGTGGATGTGGCGAGGACAAGGGCTGTCTGCTGGGATGACCGCCACAGCCCTGGTGCCCAGAAAAGGGCCCCGCACCTAGAAGGCCCTCTATAAATAGTAGCAATAATACTACTAATATTACTACTAATAATGGCTGCCACC
>PVJI01023063.1:0-24216 GCA_004026765.1 Micronycteris hirsuta
GAAGGCTGGGGGGAAGGAGGGGTTGGAAGGGAAGGGAGGAGGGGAGGGGAGACGTTGCAAATAACTGTAATTGAACAACAATAAAGTAATTATTTAAAAAAAATAAAATTAAAAAATAAAACCACAATGGGATACCACTTCATGCCAGTCAGAATGGCCATCATAAACAAATCAACAAACAACAAGCGCTAGCTAGGTTGTGAAGAAAAGGGATCCCTAGTACACTGTTGGTGGGAATGCAGACTGGTACATCCACTGTGGAAAACAGTATGGAATTTTCTCAAAACACAAAAAATGGAACTGCCTTTTAACCTGGCAATTCCACTGCTGGGAACACCCTAAGAATCCTAAAACACCAATTCAAAAGAACCTATGCGCCCCAATGTTCATAGCAGCACAATTTACAATAGCCAAGTGCTTGAAACAGCCTAAGTGCCCATCAGTGGATCAAAAAGCTATGGTACATTTATACAATGAAATACTACACAGCAGAAAGAAAGAAGGAGCTCCTACCCTTCATGACAGCTGGGATGTAACTGGAGAGCATTATGCTAAATGAAATAAGCCAGGCGGTGAGGGACAAATACCATATGATCTCACCTTTAACTGGAACCTAATCAACAAAACAAACAAGCAAGCAAAATATAACCAGAGACATTGAAATTAAGAACAATCTGACAGTAACCAGAGGGGAGGTGAGAGGGGTTAATGGGGGAAAGAGGGGAAGGGTTTTCAGAAACAACTATAAAAGACACATGGACAAAACCAAGGGGGGGGCCTGGAAGCAGGGGAGGGAGGTGGGGATGGCTGGGGTGGTGGAGAGGGTGAGGGGTAAATGCAGACAACTGTAATTGAACAAGAATAAAATAATTTAAAAATTAAAAAATGCTTAAAATATTACCTGGCATGTGAAAGATATTCAACAAGTGTCGGCAACGTTTTTCCACTTATTAGTGACATGATTGTGGCAGCGACTATCAACTTACTCATCCAGTAAAGACATCAGCTGTCCACATCTGATGGTTGCACGAGCCCTAAATGTTAAAACCCAGCATTCTCAGAGATAGACTTGCCTTTAAATCCTACGCAAAATGTCATATATATATGTCCAACTCTTGAGAACTTTCCAAACACTGAAGGTATGTCATCTGGTCCTCAAGATTTAGTATATTTTCACTTATTTGGAAACTTTGTGAATTTGTCCCAGTAACCAGGGACAGTTCTGAGTTTACATTTTTCTAATGTAAGATCCAACTCCCCCTAAGTGTGTGTGATATGAGGGGTTCCCCAAAACCTTTTTCCAATTAATTCCCAGTGATCTTCTCTGTTCCACTGCCCTCCTGCCTGATAAGAAGGCCAATAGTCAAAGCTCTGTTGAGACAGCAAGAGATACAAAGAACAAGAAGTTGAGGAGAGATTTTTATGCTTATCACCTCTCACAGTCACACAAAGGGTGAATGAACTCCCTTGAGCCAGTTTATCTTTATTAACATATCTTATTACAGTTTCCCAAATTCTGTTCAAAGGTTATCATAGAGAACTTAACATGGAAGGGAAGTCCAGAAGGGGCGAGCTATATGCAGAAAGTAAATGTGTTTGATTTTTAGACATTTGGATTTATAGTATAGGTGGAACCATCAGTTCTTATTAATCCTAAAGTCATAGACTACCCAGGATGAAAGATATTTACTATCTTCCCTGGCTGGTGTAGCTCAGTGGATTGAGTGTGGGCTGTGAACCAAAGGGTTACCAGTTTGATTCCCAGTCAGGGCACATGCCTGGGTTGTGGGCCAGGTCCCCAGTGGGGGCCACGTGAGAGGCAACCACACATTGATGTTTCTCTCCCTCTCTTTCTCCTTCCCTTGCCCTCTCTCAAAAATAAATAAAATATTTTTTAAAAGAAAGATGTTTACTATCTCTCAAAACAACAGAAGATTTCAAAATGACAATTTGCATGGAGGGTTAATTATGAAAGAATGAAAGATACTTGAGTCCTTTTTAAATTCTGGGAGAATGGACCTAGAAAAGGAGAGGAAAAGAGTTCATCCAATGGTTTGCTCTAGAAAAATTGATCCAAAGATGAGATCCAAAGATGAGAATTCACTACATTGGACTAACACTGATTGCCTCATCTGTATCCTAGCCACTCATCTGCCAGCAGATAGAGTAGTTGTGTTTGGTTTCCAGAAGTCTGTTATGATGAATTTATGCTTGCAATAAATTCTAAGTATATTTTTAGCATGTGTTTTTCTCTACCCTCCTCCGATGCACTTATTTCTAACGTTACTTTTGAAATTACTTACTTCAGTTGCTTCTGCAGATCACACACAATTCCCAATAACTAATTTTAACTTTTTCATCTGGTTCCAAGAATAAACCAGTGCCCAGCAGAGAGCTGATGTTGCTCTTGGAAGACTGCACTCTCCTAAAAGAAAAGTGTGGCACAAGTCTCCAATTCATCAGACCAATGGGCTTCTCTGTGTACAGTTAATAGGCCTAAAGAGAAGACATGTGGTTTCTGGAATCCCAAAGTTCTCAATCAGATTCTCAGTTCAGAGTTATTCCTTTTGCCCTCCTATACTCTAAGGAGATTAAAATGTTGAATTATGTAACTCTTTTCCAAGTTTGCTTATGGTCAACATAGCACTATCAAATGAACCATTCAGATTGAACGTTATCAGTTGGTTGTCTCCAGCAAGGAAAGAGGTGATTCAGTCCTTCAAACAGTCACGTCCATTTTTCAAGTCAATATAAAAAATTAAGTCAGTTTGGTCAAGGAAACATTCTGCCATTCAATTCAATCAAGCAATTACTTCAGTCAAACAGATAATTCAGCCTAACAACAGGTCAGTCCTGCCTTACAACTGATTAATTCAGTATAACCATTTATAAGTTCTGTCAATTAGCCAAGTCATTTGGCCTATCAAAAAAACAGATCTGAGCCCGGCTGGTGTAGCTCAGTGGATTGAGCGCGAACTGGGAACCAAAAGGTCCTGGTTTGGTTCCCGGTTGGGGCACATGCCTGGGTTGCAGGCCAGGTCCCCAGTGAGGACCATGTGAGAGGCAACCATACATTGCTCTTTCTCCCTCCCTTCTCCTCTCTCTAAAAATAAAATCATAAAAAAAAAACAGATTTGAGAATTCTGGTCGCCATGAGCATGTGGACTGTGAGTGGTGAGCCTTTTCAGATAAAATATGGCTAAAAGCTTATGGAGTAAGTAGAAAAGGAACATGTATTCTGAAAAGAGAGAAAAGAATGCCCCAACGGAGCTTAGCAAACTTACAAGTATTCTTAAAATGATAGTGATGTTTTGATGAAAGATGTTCAAGAGACAGCAATTGTGATGGTCCCAAACATGAAGAGAAAACCCTGTGTTTGGTGAAAGATGAAAGACATGATATGAAAATAGAGACTAATATTAAGAGAAACAAAAAGAGTCTTCTAGACTGGCATGGACAGTACCCCATATAGATGAACCAGAGGCAAAGAAAAAGGCGGAAGGCAACCCAAGAGAAAGGGAAGGGGGAAAGCAAAGCAAAAGCAGTGAGGTCAGCTAAGGGTTTAGCCTAATAGACTTTTAAAAACTTGAAAAATGCCACATAAGACAGATTTTTTATTAGAATGTATATACTGATTTCAGCTTCCACCACATGAAAATTTCATTTCCATATTTTAACTGGGCGTTTTTCTTCCATTCAAACCCAACATAACTCCTCAAATTTGTTTTGGGAGCTTGAATAAAATATTTTCTTGGATGAATGAAAGCTATACTGATATTTTAATTGGCTGCTGTCTGATATATACAGATTATCAGACACTAAAATTCTATCAAGTATTAATGTGGTTGTGGTTATTTTTGATATTAGTAAAGATAAATTATATTATTGTACTAACTCAGATTTAAAGAAAACTATATAGTGTTATTTTAAAATATAATGTCAGTGGATTTTATAAGCTGTACTTGTTTTGAGTTTTGATTTTGTATAATTTATAATAAAAGGCATTTTGTTTAGATCTTGGAAAAAAAAACAGAGTTTACAGAGTACATTCACCATACCGGATGAGCTACCCCATTGGACAAGAATAGACAAAAATCTTTAGGGGTGTTGGGGAGAAGGGGGTAAAGGGTTTCTGAAAGATCCTACATCTAAAGTAAGAGATTACTCTCTTTCCTGGTAAGTATTGAATGTGCTTAGCCAAAGCAAACTCATAGAAACCCTGAACTAAGGGTTAATTCGAAGGAAAATAAAATTGCAAATAATAGCACTTTCTTAGCATGATATACTCAAAATAGACTGTCAGGAACATTTTTAGATGTATCATTCATGCTTTGAAATGTTGGTTCAGAGTTTTCAACTCCACTGTGAGAAAGGGTTTGTTTTATAATTTTTTGTTATCTTCACAGGAGGACATGCTTACCGATTTAATAGAGAGGGGAAAGGAGGGAGAGAGAGAGGAAGAGAAACATCCATGTGAGAGAGAAACATTGATCAGCTGCATCGATCATACTCACTCCAACCAGGGTCTGAACTCTTAACGTAGCCATGTGCCCTGACTGGGAATCGAACTGCGACCCTTCGGTTTATAGGATGATGCTCCAACAAACTGAGCCACACCAGCCAGAGTTGCTGTGAGAGAGTTTTATCAATTGTATCCTTAACAGATCACTTCACAAATGACTATCAGTGTCATCAGTAGCAACAAAATGCATTTAGTAAGAAACTTATCTCACACAGGTTTTGGACCAAAATGTACACAAGCTTAGACCAGCTCACTGGCAGTCTCTATTCTGAAGCTGAGTCAAATGCATGTTTATAGGAAATATATATAACCAGATCAACACATTAAACCCAGGATGAACAAGCACTAAGATATATGCATCCATGTCTAAGGTAAATATACCCTAGGAATAAAGACAAGGTCAGTAGGAAAGTTTTTCCATTCAAATAACGTAATATAGAGAGGTTTCATATCTCCTCTCACTAATTTTAGAGGACTTCATAAAGTTGGAAACTGGCCTTGACTTAATCAAATCCTCTTACATACTAACTTCCCTTTGCCCCCACCATATACACACCACATGTCCATCTGGTACAGACACTGGAACATTTCTGATTCTCTAAAATACAACTTTTTGCTTCCTCTAGCCTCACTCCTGCTGTAGTACATTACAATATCCAGTTAAGATTCAAATTATAAATTTATCACTAAAAGCCTTTATTTCAGGGCACATGTAGTCTCCAAAAATATGTTCTTCAGTAGCTGCAAGGAAATCTCTGTGTTTCTAAAGTGTTCTTCTCAGATGCTGAAAAGATTAACATTCTTCAGAAGAACACAGGAATTAGTAATATAGAGTCTCCCTTGTACAATTATCTTTTCTTTTCCCACTCTAAACAAAATAATAGAAAAAAAGGGAAAAAATTAGTTCAACATGTATTAAGCTCCTGCTATGCCAGACTCCAGCTTTTTGAGACCAGAAACTATGTATTTTCATTTTAAGGTCCCCAGCACCAAAATCTTTGGAAACAATATAGATTTTACACATTTAATAGATAAATGAATTAGTGAAAAGTACTTTGTAGCCAGCTAAGATGACTAAGACATGGCTCATGCTCTCAAAGAGCTCATAATATAGTGAGTCAGTTGTGTGGATGGTTTAATGAAACGCAAGTATTATAATGGAAGTACAGAATAATGACTATGGGATTAAAAGGAGAGCAGTTAATTTTGACCAGGGGCATCTGGGAAAGCTCACAGAAAAAGGCAGCACTTCAGCTGAGTATCAGTTCAGATTTTTGTGCAGCCATTTTGACACCGGGAACTTTTTGACCTGGCTACTTTAACCCAGACATTTGGATGTGGCCTAAAACAGCAAACCGTTACACTTCCAGCTGTTTTATAAATTACCAAGTAATGTGTAAAACAGACCTTACCCCATTCCCAACACTCACCCTAATGCCAGCCTCTACCCCAGGGAAGAGTGAGGTTCAAGGATGGAGTGGGAATTCGGCATAATTATGTTTCTCATGTACCAAAAATGGCTTATTGACCACCTCTGGTCATTTTATAAAGAGCCGCCAATCATACTCAATAGACTATCATCTCACTCTCCAAGGATTTACTTGTATCTTCATAAATACTTCAAAATCCTGATTTTTCCCTTAAAGTCAAAGACAGGGAAAGAAGGTATTATAGCTACATTATGGTATCTAATTCTTAGATCCAGTTATACAGGAAATGGTTAATTGAATCTAAAAGTAGTCTCAGGCATTTCAGTAATATATATATTTAATATAACATTCCTTTAATTGAAGGTTTTTTTTAAAAAATGATTAATACTTCCTTAGAAGTTAACCTGGTTGGCTCCAACAGATATTTATTTTTTTAATTCTTTTTTCTCAATATAAAGGTAATACACTTATCAAATTTTAAAATAAGGAAATGAATAAAGGAGAAAGTGAAAAACTCTGCTAACTAGGATTAAAGTTGGGTAGAAGTGTGTGCTCTACATATAAACTGATAAGTTCAAAACAATAATAATCATTCCTAGTTGGAACAGTTTCATCAAAATGTCCTGCTTTAAATTTTTGACATTAGGAAATGGTGGCTAATTTAGACAAGATGGGGAACCAGAATAAAAGAGACTGATTAGCCCGTAATAACTGAGAACATTACCAAAATGAGAAAAACTATGTCATCAAATAAGACTCTAGTAGCTTACAGAGAAATGCATGGGAGTTTGTAAAATGGAGAATGGAAATGTTTTAATATTCCATGTAAGTGAGAAACAAAGCATGAAGGCAGGATGAAATTAGATAGACATAAAATAGATAATAAATTTTTAAAAAGATTTTATTTATTTATTTTTAAAGAGAGGGGAAGGAAGGGAGAAAGAGAGGAAGAGAAATATCAATGTGTGGTTGCCTCTCACAAGCCCTCCATACTGGAGACCTGGCCTGCAACCCAGGCATGTTCCCTGACTAGGAATCGAACTGGCAACCTTTCAGTTCTCAGGCCAGCACTCAATCCACTGAGCCACACCAGCCAGGGCAAGAAATTTTTTTATTTTGCATGTATGTGTTTTATGTGTTTGTATTTCTGTAAACCTTACTGTACATTATATACTACAGCATATCCAAAGAAAAATAAAGAATGATGTTTATGATTTTTTTAACCAAAGAATAATATGCTGAACGGTCTCTACACCCAAATGTTCTGAACCAGAGTTTGTCTAGTCAGTGGGTCTACATAGCAAATACATAAAATTCTACCATTCCCATGACACCCAATACCTAAATACCAGGAGAAATTAACCAGGACCAGGTCTGTAAGTCAGAATCAATGTAACAGTGGTTCTTACCTTTAGATGGATTTTAGATTCTTAGAGAATCTTACCAAAGCTAAGGACCCCAGAAAAATGAACATATGCATATACACATGAATTTTTTGTCTATAATTTCTAGGGTCTC
Source organism: Micronycteris hirsuta (assembly GCA_004026765.1). Taxonomy (NCBI): domain Eukaryota; kingdom Metazoa; phylum Chordata; class Mammalia; order Chiroptera; family Phyllostomidae; genus Micronycteris; species Micronycteris hirsuta. The sequence goes on from PVJI01023063.1 coordinate 7,471, forward strand.
ATAGACTTAAGGTTAAAGGCCTCTGTCTTGGTTCCTTTGGCCCTGAGCCTGGTGTTACCTTTTCTGGCTAAGATACAACATTTTTACCTGGATGTTAAATGGGGTCACCTTCCAGAGACATTCTCCTTACTTTTTCTGTGCCATAGGTACTAAGCTCAACTACACGTGGGGTCCTTTGGAAACTTCCATGTTGCCACAACTGGCAACTGTCTTGGAGACTAATGTGCCAGCTCATGTATAACAATAACATAGTAAAAATAACAGAGCAGGAACCCCCCAAACATTTCTTTACCCAGCACATTGACAGGCGTGCAAAACCCAACTAGAGGTGTAATTTTTTCGCCTTCTTTCTACATTAACTTTTCTTCCTGATTTCAATTAGCCAAACTTGAATGGAGACATTACAGACAGTTCAACCCCACCTCAGAGCTGTGCAGACAGTTCTTGCTGCCAAGCTGTCTATCACCAAGACAACTGGGCCAATGTGCTTTGCTCTGGGTAAATACCTCATCAGGGCCAATTGCAAAAGGAGCCTCTTTGCAATGACCTCCCATCAGATCAAAATCCTTACTCTTAACAATCCAAAATATTTTTTGAAAGCACATGAGGTGTAAATAAGCATTAGTGTTTTAAAACAATTATTTATGCTGATTAACAGGAGGCTTATTTCCAGAGATAATCTTACATGAAAGCCAGGTTGATTTGGGGGAATCTAGAAAGCTCTTTCCTCCCCAGTAAGTCTGAAGTTCCTCCATTGGTGAGTCATTATTATTTTTTTTCCTTTTCATCAATCATAACTTTCTTCCAATACCTTTTTCTAAACCACAAATTCCTCTGAAGTGGTCATTGGTAATATAGCAATTTTCTGTCTCTAGTTTCTTATTTTTTTAAATATTTTCAATAAGAAAAGATGATAAAAGATGAGATGGTTGGCATTCTTTCCTCAGATGAAAAATGGAGGAGATGGCTGAATTCTTTTGACACAGTGGCAAATGAGTCAAAATCAGAAAAAGTCTACTTCCAGCAGAATCAGTGAGAGTTTTAAAATCTCAGAAAAAGAAAAAAGCTGCATCTTTAGTCCTTAGGGACCTCACAGAGGTGCCAAATCATTGTACTCCTCCAATCTAGTCTCCATTACCACAGATCCACCCTTTCTGAGAAGCCCCTCACAGCTTTTATTGTTTGTTGGTCTCCTTGGTGGCAGGTGTCTGCTAATCAAAGGCTTAAGAAGGTGTGGGGTTTAGGAGTCAGACCTGACTGGAAGGAAAACTTTCCATTCAGCCTTGGGCAACAATATTGAAGCTTTTTTTTTTTGAATGTTGTAATCAACTCTGTGCCAAGTGGGGCCCAAACTCCCCCTACACAGCCCCAGGAATCCAAAGAAAGAAGTGTTTTCAATTCTCTTCAGAACGTCTGATCTCCCACACTGCAGACCAAATAAAAACAGTCTGGGCCAATTGTACCTCCTCCTACCCCCATCTACTGTGAAATTCGCCTGGGAGAAACTTAGGAAAGTTGGCCTCACGCCAGCACTGGCCTTCTGTAGAGGCAGAAAAATCCCTCACCTTCTCTCCATGGACTGTCTTGGACACCAAAGAAAGAGCCCCCACCTCAGATATCCCGTGGAGAGGAGTGGCTGTGGGGGTCGGGGCAGGACCTAAGATGATGTAGCTGGAATACAAGACCTAAAAAGTTCTAACACCTCAGGTGGTATTTTCTGTGTGTTTACTATTTTGTTGGATACATTTTCTCTTATTAAGTAGACTTGGAGAAAAAGTAGAAAGAGCTGCTTGGGATTTGAAATGCCTAGGGGTTGAATCTCAGCACCAGTGCTTACTAACCCTATCACATTAGACAACTTATTTTATAGAGCAAGACTTTCATGTCAGTTCTGCCACTGACTAGCTCTGTGACCTTGGCCAAATCACAAGCCCAAACTTGATTTCCCCATCATAAAAAAGATCTCTAAGGGTCTCTTCAAGTCTAACAGTTTAAGTCACTTCTGGGGTCCTGAATTTGGAAAACACTCAAATGGTATTAGATATTTGGAAAATACTGTTCGACCAATCCGCAACCTCCACAAACCTCAACAGGTTTTGGCCATAGCTCTCCAAGCCATGTGTGTCAGGGGCTATAGGCCTAGGAATGGGAATGGACAGTAGAAAATGCAAGGCTAAGTCCACAACAAAAGTCCAGCTTGCCATGTTCAAAGTAAGAGCAGCTTGAAAGTGCAGGTTTCCAGGCCAGAAATATCAGTTTATGACCTGATAATAAGGTACAAGAAATTTTTCCCTAAGAATTTAACCAAGGAAAGCTTGTCAGGTGGTTGAGAGGTACCCTGGAAAACATGGCTAAAAACCACCATATTCAAGGCTCAGGGCGGGGCTACAGCTAATGCATCCCAAGCACGTTAAGGGAGGAACAAGTGGTTCAGTGGAGGGGAATCAGGAAACATGAGGCCGGGAAAGTTCTTGGGGACAAAATTATAGAAGGAAACACCTGTAAGACACCAATAAAAGGATACAAGGACAGAAAGTCCTTTCATGCTGCAGGTATCATCAACTATGTGCCAGACAAGATGATGCCAAAGGTCTGGATAAACCACAGAAATACGGTATTAGAATGAGGATTCTTGGAAACGAAAACTCCTTTAAGGACCTAAATGAACAAAATATTGAAAAGCTAATCATGAACCCTGGCCAGGTGGTTCAGGTGGTTGGAGCACCATTCTGTACACCAAAAAGATTGCGGGTTCAATCCCTGGTCAGGGCACATATGGGAGGCAACCGATCGACGTTTCTCTCTCACATCAATGCTTCTCCCTCTCTCTTTCTCTCTCCCCCTTGCTCTCTCTCTCTAAATCAATAAGCATATCCTTGGTAAGGATTAAAAAATACTAATCATGCAATTTAAGATACTGTCATAGTTTGTTAGGGAAAACAACTGGGAGAGTGGAATGGGATAGTGACATTGTAAAGAATTCCAAAGAACATTTTTTTTTGTTCTTAAGAGAGAATCATCACCAGTGAAACCTGTTGGGGTTGGAAATATGAGGGAGAATATAGTAGAATTCTGCGCAATATGATGTTTACAGTAAAATACAGGTTATTTCCATAGTCAAAATGTTTTAGTCTGATTTTATTAAAATGAAACTAAAGAAATAAATCTAAAATAAAACTAAATAAAAACCAAGCCTAAACTCAAACTTATTTTTTGTGTTCGTGCCACTAAATAAACAGATTTCAGTAAATTTTCCTTTTTAAACTAGTTGATCGGTATTGTATAGATGCAGCCAGCATTTAATATGCTTTCAATTGTGTCCTCAGCCCTCAAGACCCTGGGGGTCTGAAATCTCAGCCAACTTTGCAATTTAATCCAAAACCCAAAGCAGTTCAGATTCCAAGTAACCTGTTACCCTCTGCTAGCAAAACATCACTCGTGGTTTGAAAAATACCATTTTTAATAACCTCTTTTCAGTTTCCTGGCAGACCCCCAGCTTCACTTCAAAGTTGATTTTCCCCAGTGAGAGTACAGTTGGAAGAATCCAGAAGTGTATTGTGCCACGCTCCCACTACCCCAGGCTGTGAAGGCCCAACTCTAGGGCAAGAAGGCTGGGGTTGGAAGCAGGCAGGGGGAGGGACAGGCTGTGGATCACAGGCAAATAGCCTCAGCTCAGACCTTTCCAGAGACAAAACAATGCATCACCTTCAACAGTGACCAACTGGAGAAATTGAATCTAAATTGAATTTTGGATTATATCATGTTGGCTTATTTTGAAATAAATGTGATAAAAAAAGAAATTTTTATCAATATAATTTGGGCTGCCTAGAGGCCCATGTTTTTCCCCAGCGATTCACTCTTCAAATGTCACACACACAGGTGTCAAGAAAACGACCTATGAAGAGAAGTGCTGGAGGCAGGCGTGGAGGCAAGAAAACAAGAACTTCATCTTTGGAAACCTAGGGTCTCTGAAGACAAGTGCAGACTGAACTCTTCTTAAACTCCAAGACAGTAGCTTTGAAGTCCAGAATTTGCTCTTGTATTTCTTGCCCAGGACTAGTGAAGTTGGGGTTGCCAATAAAATGACCACTTTCCTCAAAATGTTGCATTTAAAATCCAAGTCTTCTTAAAACAGCAGAGTAGGATTTTGGCCAGAAAGTGCTTTCTAGTACAAACACTAGTGCACTTTTACAAGGCAGGTAAAGCCCAAAATTATGTCGCTAATTAATTTTACATTTCCTCCAGCTACCTAGAACCAACTGCAGCTCAACATTCCCCAATTGGGATTTTGCCAAGAATTCAGATAATGCCATTTATGGACCATGCCAACAGCTGAGGTCATGCTTTCTGTCTAAAGGGGAAAAAAGAAAGAAAAAATAAATAGGGAAGGATTCATGGAAAATACATATTAGGGGGTAGGGGCAGAGGGAAAGAAAAGAGACAACATAGCAACCAACGCCAAACAGACACACATACCACAGGAGGGCCTAAAGACTTTGAGTTTGCATTATTTGGGGGCGAAAGTGAAGCAAAACAGAAGAGCACAGTGACTGTAGGGAATGTTAGAGAAGGAACTATTTGATTTCAAAGAAATAAATAACCTCCTCCCACTAAATGTTAAAGAATATGAAAAGTAAAAGGCCTAATGTCTTGCATCATGGCTGGTGCAAATGTTCTATGTTATGTGCATGCCGGCAATGTGAATTGCTTAGTATATGATTTTATGTTTTGTAAGTATATCCCCCCTTTTTTTAGCACAAACTCAGATTCCAAGGACTACAAAGAACCTCCGCAAGTTACAGTACGCTGAACGTTAGAGGCGGAGAGGACTTTGTATCTCATCTAATCCAATTGTCCCTATTCTAGGGATGAGGTAACTGAGAAAAATTGAGAAGAAATTGGCCAAATATCAATAATATACAGTAAATTAGTAACAGAGTCAACACTAGAACCCAGATCTAGGTGTATGATTCCTAAATATCAGTTCACAATGAGCATTTCACGGGTCCAAGGGAAAAATGAGAAAAGCAAGGATATGGAGTGGCAGACAAAATATAAAAGGAAAGAAGCACATGGCAGAACGTGGAGAAACAAACTGGTTTGTGATCAACGCCTCTTCCTGTTTTTGTTATGGTAATTTCAAGTTACCATAATACCCTCATTTCATAGGCACTGATATTTTTAATTTGTGGCTTAATTCAAATTTTCATCATGAGGAAAAAGGCACAGGTACTCAATTTTTACAAGGTAGAAAAGAAGGTAAGAGAAGTTAAGTGACTTGCTCAAGGCAACTTGGTTCATATGGGATTGAGGCAGGAATAAATCCTGGAACTTCATTCTAGATCTCATAATCCTACCTTGAGTCCATATTTCTGTCTTGTGTCCATCTACACTCAGGTTCTGGGTATGAGCTGTCAGCCTAACCCAGATATCATTTGAAAGGTAGAACAAATAATACTAACCAAAAATACCACACTATATGCTCTAAAGCCAAAACCAAATGCCTCTGAGATTCCTGCTATTAGAACTGTCACTGTTTGGGACAATCCCCATCTCTGTACCCGTTTACATAGGCAGAAATCATGGGGTTTGTTTGCTTGTTTAAAAAGCAGATGGCAAAGCCTGCCTTCTGGATCCTGGTTAGGTTGGTGGTTAGCAACTTCCAGAGTCTTGACTCAGTCCACTACGTATTAGTCACTTAGATGTGGCCCAGCCAGAAACTGCCTTCATTCATAATAAATAACCTTTGAAAAAGAAACCAGTATTCTATCTGAACAGGCACACCACAATACAGATCTCAGATCTGGCCCATCAATAAATGTTTATCTCTCAAGACCCTGGTAAAATAAAACAGGGCTCAGGGGCTTTGGGTAAAATAGTCAGCTTCCCAGACTCACATGGGAAAAAAGTTAATATGGTGGTAATGAGCCACTTAAATGCCTGTCTGCCTATGTTACAATAACATGCCCTTTTCATTCCTTCCAACAGCTCCCAAAGGACACTGTGGACAACCGCATTTTGTGGGTACTTCTCCCACTCCACACACCTACCCACAGAAAGCAAATTACTCTTATTTCTCCCAAACTTTCTTTTTTATAGTTATTAGGATTTTTCCTTTAACCTTTTTTCTTTTTGTTTTGTTTTTCTTCCCTTTGTGCTTTTTGACCTTTGAGAATTTTTTCCCCCTTTTAGTGCTTAAGGTATTTTTTTCTTTGTTGGTTTTATTGTTGCTGCTGCTGATAATGTTCGTTTTCCTTTCCTTCTTTTTTCCCACTTTTTCTGTTTTTTTTCTATTGTGTTTTGAGTGAGTTCCTTTTCTGTTTGGGGGATTTGTTTTACTTTTTGTTTTTTCTTTTTTTGCTTTGTTGTTTTATGTTTTCTTGGGGATTTTCTCTGTTTGGTTTGCTCCTTTTATGGGGAGGTATATTTTAAATTTCCCAGGTTTCCTCTTTTTGTCTTCTTTTGTTTCTTTTGTTATTTTTCTTTTCCATGCTTTTTTATTTCTTTAGGTTTTGGATTTTATTATGTTTTTCTTTTTGTCTTGGTGTTTGGGGGAAGGTTTCTGAAATTTTTAGAATTTAGGGTTTTTAAATAGTTTTTCCATTTTTCTGCATTGTTTCTTTAAATTTTTAAAAAATCTTTTTTATCTCTTCTTTCTCATGTAAGTGCATTATCTTTCCACTTTTGCCTCTTGTCTTATTTTAACTTCTTAGTAATATTTTTACTTTGGAAATATTAGAGATTTACAACAGATTGCACATATAATACAAAAAGTTCTCATATACTCAACATCCAGTTTTCCTGGTATTAACAACTTACATTAGTATGGTACATTTGTTACAATTAATGAAGCAATTCTAATCTGTTATTGTTAACTAAAGTCCACACTTTATTAATATTTTCTTAGTTTTACCTAATGTCCTTTTTTTTGTTCCATAATCATCCAGCATACTATATTATATTTGGTTTTCATGTCTTCTTAGGCTTCTTTTGCCTCGGACAGTTTCTTAAATATTCCTTATTTTTCTTGACCTTCATAATTTAAAAAAATTTTTTTTGTAATTTTTAAAAAAGATTTCATTTGTTTATTTTTAGACAGAAGGGAAGGGAGGGAGAAAGAGAGGGAGAGAAATATCAATGTGTGGTTGCCTCTCACGTGGCCCCCACTGGGGACCTGGCCTGCAACCCAGGCATGTGGCCTGACTGGGAATTGAATCAGCAACCCTTTGGTTTGCAGCCTGCGCTCAATCCACTGAGCTACACCAGCCAGGGTTGATGACCTTCATAGTTTTGAGGGAGTGGTCAGGTATTTCATAGAATGCTCCTCAGTTGGGATTGTTTGATGGTTTTCTCATGATTACACTGGAGTAATGTGTTTTGGAGAGGAAGACCATAGAGGTAAAGTGCTCGTCTCATCACATCAAAAAGAGGTACATACCATCAACAGGACTTATCACTATTGATGTTAACCTTTATCACCTGGACAAGTTGTATTTGCTAAGTTTCTTCACAATGAAGTTGCTTTTTCCCCCATTCCACACTGTACTTTTTGGAATTAAGCCATTAAACCCAGTCTACACTTAGAGTGATAGAGATTAAGCTCCACCTGCTACGGGGGCAGGTACACAAATAAAGAATTTGGAATTCAGTATCATGGTATTTATTTTGTTACTGTAATTGTTCCAACTTTAGACATTGGAAGTTTTTTGAGGTTTGCTCCTGTTTCCTTGACATGCTCCCTTCTTTTGATTTTTTTACACGCTTAACTTTTAAAAATTATCTCATCCTCTTTTTTCCTTTGCATTTGCTTTAGTTTCTTTTATCATTTTTATTTTCCTTCTATTCCTACTTTCCTTTCCCTCTTTTCTTTCCTCTGTTAGCTTTTAATATTTTCTTTTAAAAAATATTTTATTTATTTATTTTTAGAGAGAGAGAAAGGGAGATAGAAAGAGAGGGAGAGAAGCATCAATGTGTGGTTGCCTCTCATGCACCCCCCCACTGGGGACCTGGCCTGCAACCCAGGCATGTGCCCTGACTGGGAATTGAACCAGTGACCCTTTGCTTCACAGTCCTATGCTCAATCCACTGAGCCACACCAGCCAGGGCTATGTTATACTTCTTTCTTTTTTTTTCTTTTCACTTATGTTTTCAAAGTAATTTGTTCCTTCCCCCAAATTTTTTTATCTTTTTAAATTTTACATAATATTTTCTTTATTAAAATTTTAAACACATTCTACACAATGATCTGTTTATTGTAATTAGTAAAACAATGGAAAGAAGCAACAAAAGTATACCCTTATTCCCATCCTCCCAGCCTCACTTCCAATATCTTTGGTCATCTACTGGTTTTATAGAATGAGCAGAGAACACTTTGTGGTAACCTACCAAGGGCCTGCTAGCTTCCTTGACAACTCTATTCCTCCAAAAGTCATAGTCATTATACTGAAGATCGGCTGAAATGTCAAAGCAGTATCAGATATTTAATGCCTTTCTTACATAGAAACATCCACATTAAAATCAGTTGGGCTGGCTATGACTAGAGGAAAATTATTCTACAAAGTCCTTCTTTAAGACCTTCTAGCTCCTATCATCAGGATGGTGTGTATATGTATATGCACACATTCCCAAACTCTCTGCCTCCAAATTCAGGGAGCTAATGGAAACCAGGAATAAGACATGAGTGGGAGCCTAGGGAACTTGGGGAGAAATGATTTTTAAGAAGTGAGATACTCATGTAGATAGAAGGCACAAGGGAGACACCAGAAGCTTCACAACTCAGGGCCAAGAACAGTGATGATTTATTTGAAGGCACTATTCTGTCTTCACTTTTCATCTTAATTGTTTCCTTTCTGTCTATGTATATTTTCTGGGAAGTTGACATATCAAGTCTAATCCCAAGTACAGCCAGACTTGCAGGTGAAGCTGGGTCCCCAAATTCCTTTGTTTTTTGTATTCCAGGTTCCATGGATGGAAATGGAAATAGTAATCTTACAGCCTTTCCTGATAAGTCCTGACAAGTTCAGCAGTTAAAAGCATATTTCAAGTATAGTCATGCATAGGAGCTAGGGTGAGGGAATAAGAATAAAGTAATTTAGATGACTCCTAGAGCCCCCATTTTATGGCATGACTCAGTCATCTGAGGGCTTCTGCATTATCAATTGAGGTTGAAACAAGGGGTCAAGCAGACTGTGAGTTAAGATACAAGTGAATCACTCTTGGAGCTCAAAATAGAAGAGAACATCATTATAGATCCTGCCAAAGGTTTTTACTGCTCCCTTTCATTATCATGCCATTGATTAGAAGAGAAGCCAGAGATAATTCCATTAAAAAAACATGTCCTGTATTTCCATGGAAGGGATCCCTTCCAACCCAGCCTGATTTGTTTTGGTGTTCTGGGTCTAGGACCCTGGCCTGGAACACAGTTTGCTGAATGGTAGAAATCCACTCCCCAGTGAGAGAGAACTGTTCTTCCTATCTTTTGTTTTTCACTGTATCAACTCAGGTCTGATACTGGCACTTGGAATTGAGACCATTTGACTTTATATTCCATAAACATTATATTAATTTTCAACAGGAAAATAAAAGAAAGTGGTTAATGGAAATCAGGCACTTAAGGGAACAAGAGGGATAGAGTTTTGCCTTAGGCAAAGTGTAAGTGTTTGATTTTTCCAGAATTCTAACCTGATTCTGAGGTCAGTAGCAACTAATTTGGGGGGCAATACAAATACATGAAGTGGAGACTTCAACCCAGGACCTGGAAACAGAAAAACCCACTAGTTCAAGAACATGGTGGCTTTAAAGAATCTACATGTTGGAGGCATTTTCAACAATGTGGCCAATTGAGCACAGTAGCTCCAGGAGGTAATGCAAAAGGGGAAAGGTAATACTGGAATGTGGGGGTGAAAGACTATAAAAAGGGGTTCCACAACAATGATGGACTTTCTGTTTTGTTGGTCCTATCCTTGGCTAAGGCAGAGAAAGAAAAATCACTATTTGCAAGGGTAAATTAATGTGAGGGACAGTAGAAATGTGTCCAACTAAACATTAGCTGCTTTTGAACCAGACATTACATAGTTAAAGTTAACCATTTCTTTGGCTTAAGCAATGTGAATTCCCTGAACTGTCCCTGGGAAAAAATAATACATTCAATGCCTTACATCATAAATCCTAAAAAAAGGTAGAAAAGGAAGGCCAGAACAGAGGCTTGACCTTTGTAATACAAAATACTTCTTTCAAGTGAACCAAAAATTATAGAGCAGGAAGCAACCTTAGAGATCTTTTAATTCGCCTGGAAGCTTAAGTATAATAAGCAGCTCCCCAGACTAACAGTTAGAAATGAGGTTAGTCTTTTTAATTTCTCCTTCTGATAATTCATTATTACTGTATAGAAACACAATGGATTTTTGTATATTTGTTTTGTATCTTGCAACTACTGATTTAATTTATTGTTCTAATAGTTTTCTGGTGGAATCACTAGGGTTTTCTTGCAACTACTGATTTAATTTATTGTTCTAATAGTTTTCTGGTGGAATCACTAGGGTTTTCTAAATATAGCATTTTGTCATCTGCAAAGAGTGACACTTTTACTTCTTTTCCAATATAGAGGCCTTTTATTTCTTTCCCTTATCTGTCGTGGGCTTCCAATACTATACTGAAAAAAAAACTGGTGAGACTGGGCATCCTTGTCTTGTTTCTGATACTAGAGGATAACCTTGCATCTTTTCACCATTGAGTATGATGTTAACTGTGGATTTGTCACATATAGCCTTTATTATGTTGAGAAATGTTCCCTCTATACCTAGTTTGTTAAGAGTTTTTATCATAAATCGATGTTAAATTTTGTAAAATGTTTTTTCTGCATCTATTGAGATGATCAGTATAACTAACATCATGGAATGCAAATCAAAACCACAATGAGATATCACCTTACATCTGTCAGAAGGACTACCATCAATCAATCAACAAACAACAAGCACAGATGAGCATGTGGGGAAAAGCAAACCCTCATGTACTGTTGGTGGGATTGTAAATTGGTGCAGCCAATCTGGAAAACAGTATGATGAGTCCTCAAAACATTTAAAACAGAACTACCTTACAGCCCAGAAAATCCACTTCTGGGTATTTATTTTTAGAATGGTAACACTAATTTGAAAATATATATGTATTCCTATTTTTACTACAACATTATTTATAATAGCCAAAACGTAGAAGCAACATAGGTTTCTATCAATAGATGAATGAATAAAAAGATATGAATATATATATATAAATATACAAGATTCCATAAAGATATAGAATATTACTCAGCAATAGCAAAGAATGAAATCTTGTTATTTACAACAACATGGATGGACCTAGAGGGTATTATGCTAAGTGATAAAAGTCAGACAGACGGAGACAAATACTGTATAATTTCATTTATATATGGAATCTAAAAAAACAAAACAAATGAACGAATGAAACAAAAAAACACAGACTCATAGAGAAAGAGAGAACAAACTAATGGTTGCCAAAAGGGAGGGAGTGGGATGATGGGTAAAAAAGGTGAAGAGGAATAAGATTTACAAACTTTCAGTTATAAAATAAATAAGCCTTGGAAATGTAGTGTATAGCACAGGAAATATAGTCAATAATATTGTGATAACTTTGCACAGTGACAGATGGTTACTAGACTCAATGTGGTGGTCACATTGTAAGTTATATAAATGTTGACTCACTATGTTGTATGCCTGAAACTAATATAATATTGTATGCCAACTATACTTTAATTTAAAAATTTAATGAGAAAAAAAGAAATGAAGGCAAGGATTTGGATTTGGACTAGAGAAAGAATCAAGGTTATATAAAAGGGTTGAACTAGGGAAAGATTTTCATTTTTATGGAGGGGCTAGTGTACAACCTTGAAGGGTAAAGACAAGATTTTGAGAAAGATCAAAGGGCATGGGCAACACTAGGTCAGTATATACACTAAGAGTGTGTTGAGGTCTAAAAAATGTTTTAAATTGTAATGAATTTCAAGGGTGCAGAACACTCTTTTGAATAATCAGACATCTACATGATTGTTTTCTTTAGTTTAGGTCCCTCAGGCTAATTGAATGTTTCCATTAAAGCAAACACCCAGAAGACCTCAGACCTAGTTATAACCCCCATTGGAATAAGGTTATAGATAGAAATGGTAATAAATGTGTATGTTTTTCTCTCTTTGGAATATAAAATATAGAAGGTATACTATTGAGGTTTGTTATGGACCTATTTGGAATGTTATAGGATACAATAAGCCCTCTCAGGAAAAAAAAAATGGCAACAATTTCAGCAGTAAGCTCCTCTCCTCTTAAGTTTCCTTCGCCTACCCTCACTCCTGTCATATGTAGTATTACAGTGTTATTTAGAGAAAATAAAAAGATGGGAAAATTCAATTTTCAGAAGAGTATTTTGAAAGTCATTCTCTTTTGAAGATTTTATTTATTCATTTTTAGACAAAAGGGAAGTGAGGGAGAAAGAGAGGGAGAGAAACATCACTGTGTGGTTGCTTCTCATGTGGCCCCTACTGGGGACCTGGTCTGCAACCCAGGCATGTGCCCTGACTGGGAATCGAACTGGCGACCCTTTGGTTTGCAGCCCGTGCTCAATCCACTGAGCCATACCAGCCAGGGCGAAAGTTATTCTCTTTTGCTATCTGTGTTAGTGTGTTTTAAGTTTTGCAAGGGTAATCCATGCACATGGTAAACACATGCATAGAAATGCATGAACACAGTTAATCTTGCTAGAGAAAAACACTTAAAAATTCCTGTGTTACCTACCAGAGATAATCTCTATATTTACAAGCATATATAAGCACATTATAATAATTTTGGATGTTATAAAAACCTCTGTGAAGACTTCTTATGTCTGTCAGGTTTGCCTCAGAACAACACCTGAGTCCCACAGCCTGGTCTAAACCATGCAGCTAGAACAATCTCCGAAGATTCAACAAGGCAACAGTCTCTACCTTAATGTACATAACCCAGGATTCAAGCTACCACAGGAGGGGTAGAACACGAATAAATCCTGAAAAAACAATGTGTAGTTCTCTTAGAAAAAATGGGGATACTACCACCTATCTCACAGAATTTTTGGAAGTCCTGAAAAAAAATAATATGCATAACATTCTTAAAACAGTGGCTGGCATAGAGTAAGTGCTATATAAGTGTTAGCTGCTTTCATTATCATTACTGTTGTTTTTGCTGCCATTACTGAGAAAGGATAGCTTGGGCTTCTTGAAGGTATTCCCTATTTTCTCTGGAGTTTCCTCACTAGTGTCTTCAAAGTTGGGAGTCTGCATCTGTTACTACTCTTCCTCTGGGATTCCTCCTCAACCAGGATCTAGACACTGGAACCAACTGGTAACCAAAATGGTACCTCAAAAGCTGTCCTGGACACAAGAAAAATTAGCCTCATTGCCTGATATTCCTCTCAGGGCATCAATGAGATAAACTGTTTCATAAGTTATTGCTACTGCTCTTGTAAAGGCCATGGAAGCACATGGACAGACCGGTCGCTCACCACACTTTCTGGGGAATTACTCAACTCGGAAAATGTTCTTCCCATCCTCTTTGTATGATTCAGTTCCTCCTCATTCTTGTACCCCTCACTGCAGTGTCTTACCCTGCTGACTAGGCTTTTAAGAAGCTGGTGCTCCTGGGACAAGCTGGACTCCGTAATCACAGGCAAAACATCCTCTGCAGCCTGAGACTGCCATCTCAATCCCTTAGAAGCCCTTTTTTTGTTTTTGTTTTTGTTTTAATTCAGTGTTTTTATTTTATTTTATTTTTAATATTACTTTATTGTTGTTCAATTACAGTTGTATGCATCCTCTCCCCTCCCCTCCCCCACCCCCTCCAAACCTTCCTCCCTCCCCTGCCTCCCTCCTCCCCCTTGGTTCTGTCCATGTGTCCTCTATAGTGGTTCCTGAAAACCCTTCTCCCCATAATCCCCTCCCCCTCCCCTCTGGCTATTGTTAGATTGTTCTTAATTTCAATGTCTCTGGTTATGTTTTGCTTGCTTTTTTCTTTTGCTGATTATGTTCCAGTTAAAGGTGAGATCATATGGTATTTGTCCCTCACCCCCTGGCTTATTTAGCTGAGCATGAAGCCCTTTGAGGAATAGAAACCAAGCTCACAGATACTCAGCACGTCTTTTCTCACCTACCTCTTTGGAAGAGTATGTGAATGACAACTGAGACACTAGCTTTCTCCTACCACTAAGTCTCATCACTGGCATCTACCTACTTCCTTGTTTCTCCCAAACATAAATTGAATGTCTGGCTCCTGATGCTAGTCTTTGTACTCCCATGGAGGGATTTTAACTTCCATAAAGTTAATCATAGAATACCACTTTCTTGGCTCAATTCCAGTGACCTTTTCTTGCGCATCAGTTGTCCACACCCATGTCCACACACATCCAGGTCTTTTTATCACTCAGAACTTCTTTACTTCTAAAATCTTAAGTTTATATATCCCACTATCTGACTACTTTTTCCCTTTAAAGTCTTTTATTTCCTTATTCCCATTACTTCTATTCTTTGCTCTCCTGTTTTCTCCTGACTTAATCAGTTCACTCCAGCCTAATTTTCTTCCTTTCTGGACTTGGCCCTACAATTCATTATTTCAACCACTATATTTTCCATACTGTTAACTTACCACATTTGACTTGGAACCACTCAAAAATTCATGATCTCCTGCTTCAGGAAAGTTCTTAGTGCCACACAACAATTGTTCCAAGAATTCAAGGCCAGCTTTATCTCACATCCCTTCCTATGACCTTTACTTCTGAATCTTCACCCTTTCCCTTTCTAATGGTTCTTCCTTCTCTGTACAATATGTTCAGACTTCTCATCATTTAAGAAAGAGTCCCTCAACCCTGCCTGTCACTGTTTGCTGCCTTCTTTCTCCTCTTCCTAACCAATCTTCCTGAAAGAATAATCTACATTCACTGTCTTCAGTTTCTCTTACTTCAGTTCACTGTAATCTGGTTCTGCCTCTGGGTAGGTCACGTCCTACCCTTGTTTCAACTTTTGTCATGAAATTTATTACCCTAGTGTTACCACCATTAAACTTCAGCACCTCAAAAGGTAGGAAAATGTGTCATTTCTCTATGTTGTCTCAGAACCTAGCACAGTGCTTCGCTGATAGGAGGTGCTCAATAAATGAATTATGTCACAAACACTTACTGAGCACCTACTAGGAACCAAACACTGCATCGGCTCTGTTACAGTCCACGACACTCGAACCCACATAATCCATCACCAAAATTATATTCAACCATCCTTACTCTCAAAGAAACTTTCTTCCCTTCATGAGTGTGAAGTCAGTACATTTAATTAAGCCATGGAAACCCTTGCCCTGTACTGTGCCTTACAGTAATCATTTAACTGTTATTGAATGTAGCCTGCTAGATCGCAGCAGACCCAAGAGCTGCTATTGTAAATGTCCACAGAGAGACCTGTTCTGAGATCTGGTTCCTTACAGAGGGCTTTAGGGGTTTTAAAGAGCCATTTCTAAACAGTTCCTAGAAATACATTTATTTGCATCTCAATATTGCTGATAGTTTTGGCAAGGCTACCAGCTGGTTTACAATGCCTCCTTTTATCTTCAACTTTTATTCCTTCTCTTCAGGTTTCTTGCCCTCTACCTATAAACAGGTGCAAACGTCACTCTGAGCCACAAATAAAGGAGTACCTAAATTAGAAACCCCGATTGACCCCAAGGTCCTCCGTTACCTAATAACACCCTTCCTTTCTCCACCAATCTTTTGCAAGAGTAGTCTACACTTGGTAGCTCAAAGTTCCTTCTCCCCATGGGTTCCCACATCAAGTAGTCATCAAGAATAGAGTGTGGAAAAAAGAACAGGGTATGGGTTGGGATGGTCAGGAAACAGCATTCTGGACAAGTAAGGAAAACCCCATAGACAAAGGGGAAACTATAAGGTTAAAGTACAGGAGACGTAAACGTACTGGGGAATTAGGACATTTTTCCATCTTGTTTTTAGTCTGTTTTATAACTTTTAAGAGGGTAACACATACGTATGTTGCACAGGTCAAAAGGTACAAAGGGCCCGGCTGGTGTAGCTCAGTTGATTGAGCGCGGGCTGGGAACCAGAGGATCCCGGTTCGATTCCCAGTCGGGGCACATACCTGGGTTGCGGGCCAGGTCCCCAGTGAGGACCATGTGAGAGGCAACCATACATTGCTCTTTCTCTCTCCCTTCTCCTCTCTCTGAAAATAAATAAATAAAATCTTTAAAAAAAAAGGTACAAAGGTTACAAAGTGAGAAGTAAGTGCTTTTCCCATTCCTACCCAGTTTCCCTCTCTAGAAGCAATCACTGTTAAAAGTTTTTTGTGTATCATTCCAGATAGGGTCTATGCATTTATAGATATTTACATAGATGGAGTCTCCATACACAATGGTAGAAAACAATGCCGGTGGTGAGGGACAAATACCATATGATCTCACCTTTAACTGGAACATAATCAACAAAAGCAAAAAGCAAGCAAAACTTAACCAGAGACATTGAAATTAAGAACAATCTAACAATAGCCAGGGGGAGGGGGGAGCAGACAATGGGGAGAAGGGTTTTCAGGAACCACTATAGAGGTCACATGGACAGAACCAAGCGGGGGGAGGGAGGCAGGGAAGGGAGGTGGGTTTGGAGGGGGAGGGGAGGGGAGAGTATGCAGACAACTGTAATTGAACAACAATAAAGTAAAAA